>JAPDSC010093655.1:117305-137357 GCA_026290005.1 Latrodectus geometricus | reverse complement strand
AAGAGAGAGTTTCTACACATAATTTAGATTTTGTCTATCATTGAATTATTTTTTTTAATTTGGCCAAAATTTATTTCCAAAATTTTTGTGATTAAAAGTGGAAATTTTCTTTCTTTATTACGAAATGATTGCTCTTTCTATTCAGAGGCACCTTTTCTGTAGAACTAAGCTTGCAGCATCCAAAAGGAGTATGCCCAATGCAATTGAATTCCAAATATATCTCCTTTCTTAAGGAAGGGTGACATTTTCGCTGGTGGTCAGTAAACTCAAGAGACGGGGGTTGACACTTTCTATTCCCTTTTACTGACCAAAGACCCAGTGGGGTCGTGTCAGCAATCAATGTCCGGTTTCAGGAAGCAGGAATGAACAGTAGCCCCACATCGAGTTCTTTAGAATTGCGTGGATAGCAGCAAATCGCTCTGCTTATTCTGCGCATAGAAATCGCCTGACAACTTTAGTCCAAATAGCCCCCGCCCTGATGACTGATGAGCTGGGGCTCGAGCCCTGATCGGAAATACCCTCCCCCCATTTATTAAAAAGACCTGGGTCGGGGGACACGCAGTTTATGGAAGAATAGAAGATGGATACCCGAATACATCAGACTTAACTTTTAACCGCAAAAATGTCCAGACGATTTTGGCCATTTTATGCTTTTATTTACCATGGTGAACCTTTTCCTTTTTCATTTTTATTTTTACCTAAAGTTGATGTTTCATTCCCTTTTTTATTTGACATCTTACTCAGAAAAAAGAAAATCTTAGTTTATTACATCACATTTTTTTTTAAATTTTGATTTGAATATGTCTTAGAAGCAAGTGATAATCCAAAATTTTTTTTTTCATTGATAAGAATATTATAATGGCTTGAGATTTTGATGAATAAAATTCCAACCTATTTAGGTTGTGGTGGTGAAGTTTGTGACCAGATTGTAATAAAAATATATGACGTTGTGGGGTTGCATTGTTTGTTTACTTGGCTTCTGCTATACCGTCATTCAAATCATTTAAAACCACTTTTCTTTAAAATAATTTGTTTTTTTAATTTAGATTAAATCGTAAGCAAAAATTTTCAAAGCTAATTATAAGCGATGAATTTATTGCAAACAAGTTCAAAAATTCTTTATTTCTTATTTCTTAGAAAATCTTACCGTATAGATTAATATCTTAACTATCAAATTAAATTTTTTACCTAAAAATTAATTCAGAAATTACTTTTTCATGATTACATTATGAGAAAAGAAATTTTTTTTTTTCTTTTCTGAGTGCCTATGTAGGCAGGTTAATAAAGATACAAAACATTTTTATAATCTGCTTAATTACAAAGGAATTTCGTCTTATGCAATGTTCAAACAAACTAACTCCCACACATACATGCATATATACATATATATATACATACATAAATATATATATGCGAACATACACATATACATATGTTATTTTTGTTGAAGTAGTATAATGTTGTAATGTTGTTAATTTCTATTAACATATTGAATAATTAGCAATATAATAATCTAAATAAAGTAAATAAATAGCTAAATAAATTCCTTATAAAATCATTTTAAATTAACTTGAATAATTTCTACTCATGTTTATTTAATTTATAATAAAAGCATAGTATAATATCGGAGATCATCAAGATTATATAACCATTTATTTAAAGCATTTTATTAAGAGAAATCTTAATTATAAATGTAGAAATTTAATCTGAAAGGGTAAACTTCGTATTGGTAATTTTGTCAGTTAAAATATATTTTTAATTTATCGGCAAGAAGTCTTAAAATTTTTATATTAAAAATAAAATGCCAAAAATATTTATCCTCAATAAAAAAAATAGGAATAGCAATCTAAAATTTGGAGAATGTGGAAGATAATTCTTATAGTCATTTAAATATCGCATCATTAAAGCAAAAGAGAAAACTGTAGTCATTTAAAATTATAACAAAAAGAAATATTCGCGTTTAAATGAAAGAAACAAGAAAAAAAAAAGAATCTTGAAATATATAGAATATAAAAATCAAAGCCCACAAAAATACCATTTATATTTAGTAATTTTAGAAATATCTACTGAAATTAATAATGAATTCTTGGAAAAAGTTGATACAAATAATTAACGATTCTATTCGATTTCGGGGTTTTTTTTTTTAATAACTTTCAAATTATAAAAATTCAATTATAAAAGTTGAATTTTTATAGTTTTCGAATTATATTCTTTATAATTTATAAGAAGCTCACAAACACATTAAATTCACTAAATTAAAGAGTTACAATTAAGGGTTAAGAAACTGCCAGTGCTTGATATTTTGCTTTCGCATTTTAAACAGCAATAATTTTTTTCAACAGTACAGTTTTATTAAAATTAATTTAATAGTTTCACACACATTTTCCATAAAGAATACATTTATTTAAAATTTTAAAAATATATGTAAATAAACAAGCTTAATGTGCCTGTCAAAGAAAAATTACAAGAATTAAAGCATGCCTTAATTTAAACATCATCAGGCTATCAAATTTATTGTGAAATTAAAGGATTCATTTTACTAAGATGTAGTGCATCTTTTTTGTCAGATGGTTAAAAAACAATACAAACTTATTTTACAGCTTAATTAAATACAATTATAAAGGTGATACTTACTAATTAATATTATATAATCGCAAAATTACTTGCCTAACAGATAAAGTTTTACGAAACAATAATGCAACGTCCGCATATTATGCAACAAAGGGTAGAACCTAAGTTGAGATCTATTACACAGAAAAGCAACATTTACCAATTATCAATAAACGTATTCCATAACATTCTTGAAAGGTTGGATTATAACCGTAACCGTAATTAACAACTAATGTTCATCTACAAAGGTACTAAGAATGCATATAATAAATAATGCTGATATAGTTTTTCGGTATAGTTTTTTCATTATGGTTTAAACCTATAAAGTACTTGGTAACTCATATGATGTGGTTAAGATAATTTAAGTTTTTAATTGGGGATAAATAAATAATTCAACTAATTGTTATAAATTTGACGTGTTTGTCAAATTTTTTTGAAATTTGTGTTTCGAATAAAACAATAAAGTTATCTTTTTTATTTTTTTTTATGAAACAAGTAGAAGTTTTAATATTCTAGTAGTGTTCATTTTAAAAATTATCGATACATCCTCAACACCCATAATTTTTGGAAATTTCTTTTATAACTTTATTCTTTTATAACCCATAACTTTTGGATATCTCTTGGAAATTTCTTGAAATGTAATAAATTTTAATTAGTTAATTATATATTAGTCTGGGGAAAAAGTAATCCATTATTTTTTCGGTAGACGTCTGTAGTGATCGATTTCTCGTGAGGTATCTATCAAACAATTTCAGATTTATGCTCGTTGGAAAGGTGACATTTGACACTAAAATATCCTCTTGCGGTTTTTTGTTTCATTAATTCAGTTACGAGTACAAGGTTTCAAAAATGGAAGACAACAAACAGAAAATTCGATACATTTTCGTTTTTCTCTTGTAACGGCGAAAAAGATAGCCGGGGGGGGGGGGCTAAAATTGTGAAAGGTGTTTATCGTCCTATATAAGACTTAACAACCAGTTACGTACAACTTTTCTTTCGTCGATTCCGTTCGGGTATTTTTGATGTTAGAGATGCACCTCGCATGTGGATACAGCATCGTCGAAAATGTCTATAAAATATCAAAAATGATCGAAGTTAACCGCATGTCAGCAGTCGTAACGCGCAAGACCTAAAAATCTACATGAAAGCTGTTTTAAACCTTTTTACAAAGTGAATCCAAAAGAAGTTACATAAAGTTCACGTAAAAATAATGGATTTATTTTTCCCCAAACTAATATATATATCTATATATAATTCTCCGTTCGTACTACATTTCTTAAATCAATTTGAAGTTAAATTTGCTTTAACTTAAAACATCATACTGAAAACAATGTCATCACTGTCTTACTCCTAAAACTGATTTAAGAAATATTGGTTTTGGTTGTAAAACTTATTTATTGTTCGTTGATAACATAAATATTTATGAATTTTTTATAACTGAGTACATTTTTTATATATTTACATATCAAAATGGCTCTAATTACGATTTTAATGTTTCAAATGATGAATACAAAATCAAAGATTGACGCTGACAAATCTGTTTCTCCTCAAACCTTATGTAATTTTGTGATACTCAGTTAATACTTTCATAAATAATTCTGCTCAATCATTTTTTTTAAGATTTTGATTTTATATTTATTTTAATCTGCTTCAGACATTTCAATAAATACTAACAATAATAATAAAAACCAGATGGTGCCAAATCAGTTGAAACGTATTTAAATCAATTCGCCAAACTGATTTTAGATAAATCTATTTCCGCTTTACATTTGACACAAATTGCCACCACGAAAAAAATTATTCAAGGCTTGAATGTGTTGAAAAATGCAATGTGAACGGAGAATTACTACTTAAAACACAATTTATTTTAATTAATTCTTAAAAATGATATAATTTAATCCAATTTAATTGGAATCTAATCAAAAGTTTTTAAGTTTTTAAACGAGTTTAGCAAATATGACTATCATCGCGTGCTGAAAATCATTCAATTTTTTTAAATGTAATATTATAAATTGTTGAATTCAATTAATTAAGTAAGTAATACTATTTTTGTTTGAAGTATGATAGTTTGTATGAAGTAATTGTGTTTTGCTAATCACTTTTTACAATATTCTGCTTGTGAAAAGGTTTTTAATCAAATGAGTCGGCCGAATTAATTTTACTTTCACAGGTAAAACTGTCACCACATTTTAGTGAAAAAATAAAATAAATAATAATAAAATAAAATAATAAATATTCTACTATAGTTAAATATCTAGTATCTAGATATTTGAATATAGTAGAATAAATTATTTAACATCCTAATGATATAAAGAAATGAATTTTTTTTAGGATTTTACATATAGATAGACTAAATCTCAATTATCCATGATAATCAATGTGGGGATATTCTCAAAACACTGGAAAAGATGGATAATATAAGAATAAGCATTTGCACTATAGAAAATGTTTTTAACAAATTAAAAGAAAATAACTCAACAGTAAGTTTGATTAAAAAAACAAAATAATTAACATTTTTTGTAAAAAAAAAATCTTGTTTGCTATCAAAATTCAATTTTTTTTGTAGCCATAAATTTTATTTAAGTAATAATATTTTCATGGTTACTGTAAAATTACTTTTTTTAATAAAAATATTCTTGTTTGCTATCAATATTCAAACTTTTTAGTGGATTTGTTTTCTTTATAAATTTTATAAAAATAAGCTTTTCAGATCATTCAGTGTATTAGTCATCTAATTTATAACATATTTATTAAAAAATATTATATACGTTTTCTGTAAATTTATACTTAAAATAAAAAAATTCAAATTTTTAATTTCCTCTTTACCGATTTATTATAAAAATGTGTGTTATCAATTACAGAAAAATCACAAAACATTAATATAATCAACTGCTTACACTATTAAGATCATTACACTCAATACTTATTTAGTTTAGGAAAGTTAAAATTATTAATTATTATTATCATTAATTATCAGTAATTTAATTTAATGATGGTTTCATGCGATGTTTCCCCATACCTCATAAAACAACTCATTAATTTGTGCAATAATTTAAATTATATTTTAGTTCCAATTTATATCATTATTATCTTGAATACATTTTTTATTTATCTAAAAGTTAAAATAATAGAGTATGATAAATAAAACTTATAAATATTCTATTTATAATGCTGAATTCATTATTAAAAAATATTACTTACAGAGATTATACGATTTTTTTTTCTTTCTTAGTCTAAATAAGTTTTTTTAAAAAATAGTGCAAGAAATAGAATAAATTGTAAGAATAACATATTATTATTTTTGTAATTTCAAGATAATTCCATTTGATTTTGATTGATAATCTTCATTCATTAAATGCTGTTTTTTAATAAATTAAGTAAAGATTTACACAAGAACTATAAAATCTTTATTTATTTCTCAGTAAATAAAGATTGTTCAGTTCTTGTAAAAATGAAATTTAATTAAAGAAATGGGATCTGTTTTGATTAAAATAAAAGATACAATACAAAATCTATACTAGTGTTTTTTTTATTTAAGAAATACTAAAACATTATATAAATTTCTAAAGGGGGAAAAAAAACTTTAAAAAAATATAAACATTTATGGTATAGGTAAATTTGCAACATTCTCTTATTAATGATAAATTAGTAAGAAATGGCATGCTTTATGTACTGAAAATATAATGTATGGCATTTATCACTTTTTATATTTGAATTAAAATAAAAATAAAGCTGTACTTTTTTTCCCTCTTTATTGACATAAACTATTATAAATTTCTCAAGAATTGTTATTATATATATATACGGATCTTATCAATTATAATAATCAGAAATGACATGTTTTATGTACTAAAAATATAATGTCAGACCTTTATCACTTTTTATGTTTGCATCTGTAAACTAAAAATAAAGCTGCACTTTTCTTTTATCTTTATTGACAGAAACTATTCTAAATTTCTCAAGAACTGTTATTATGAATGATGTTTATTCTTTTTCGCGCGTTTTTTCACAACTTTCTGTCCAAATGGCGCGGACGAGTTCTCAGGAAAATAATTTCCCTCACTCTCTCTCTTCGCAAATCGTTTTTCTACTGTATTCTCTCAGCTCAGTATTGCGTATAAAAAGAAATAAAAAGTCGAGCTCTCTTTTATTAAAATTCCACTCCTGAATGATGGCAGCAACAAAGGCGCAAACGATATTCAACGCGTCGGCTCACAATGGACTAAAGCCTTTTTCAACGGCATAATGGTACATTTTAGAAGTCAAAGCATAATACTTTAGCCTCATGTACGATAATATATACCTACACACACACGCTGCTAAAGTCCGTGACGGCTCAATTCCGTGTGAAAATATGTCTCCAGGTGTGGAGGGGAGGAAAATCTCTACCAGATCTCCCTGAAATTCGAAAACACTTTTGTGAAGTCCGTTTCGTAGCTCTGACTTCCCGTCACCCAGTCCATGAAAAGACTCTTTGGGAGAAGGTAGGTGAAAGAAGAAAAAAAATCATTTTATCAATCGCCAACAGCAGATCGCCAGAAAATCTCTGCTTCCACCGTTGCGTGAGTATGGAGATGATGCGTGACAATCACAACAAGAGGGGCTGTTGCGTGATGGATGCCCTACGCGTGTAGTCTTGTTTGTTTTTGCAGTGGACTTAGTCCCTGATAACTCAGCTTGACAAAAGATTAGTACGACGCATTTAACCTGTAGACAAATTTCGGTACACATTTCGATGCTGTATTTGATTCTTATTTTTTATTGTTTAATTGAATATTTAATAATTGAAGATTTGTACTAATAACCACAGCTTTAATTTCTTATAAAATATTTTATATATTTTTGTATAGGCAATCAAAAGTGATACGATTTTTTTATAGCTTCATTTAATATAAACATTAATAATGATATAAGAAATCAAAATCACATTAAAATTGATAGGGAATAGAACTTAAATTATATTAGCAATTTTAAAAATCATTTTATCTTTGTACAAGAATTCAGGATAAGTAATTATCTTACCTATAAAAAAATGTATTATTTTTAAAAACTTATATCAAAATAAATTAGGGCATTTTTTTACAAGTATACATTCAAATCAAAAGGTGAATCTAATCTTATAGCATATCATTCTAAATCTTCAATTTTCTCGAATTTCTAATCTAAATTTTAAGGCCCTCCAATTCCTATTTAATCTTTTGATTCTCTTATATGAGGATAATAAATATAAAAAAAATTTAAAAAAACATTAAATTAGATTAGATGCCTTAAAATAAAGTTAAAATTTCAAGCTTATGCCAAGTGTGAAACAAAAATATTAGAATAGAGCTTCAAAATTATATAAAATTCATTGTTAAACACAAATAGAATCATAATCAAATTTTTATATAAATGCAAAAGTCACTCATTTTATTAAAAAAACATTTTAATTTTAGATGATGAAATGTTATATATATATATATATATATAATACATCAAATTCGCATTAAAAGAAAAGAAAAATTAACTTAACATTAACAAAAATGCTTATAAGTAGTTATATTTGCATAACAATATCTTACGTTAAAATTCCATTTTTTAATGAACACCACTATAATGAAAGAAAAGAATTTATGCTAAGATTTAAAATTAAAGTGGAAAATAGTTTTTCGATTATAATTAGAATGTTTCTAACTTTGAAAATACGTTAAAAGGCTTGATTTCCAAATCTCAAATCTTTTCCATGATTACAATAATTCTATTCGTCATGTATCATAACATCACACAAAAAATTAAAATACTTTCTTCTATCTTAAGCCCATTTGACTAACAACATCTTTAAATATTTTCAATTTTAGAAGAATTTATAATTGTGAGAATTGATTTTAATTAAAAACGAGAAAATAGAATAAATTCAAAT
This sequence comes from Latrodectus geometricus, assembly GCA_026290005.1. Taxonomy (NCBI): domain Eukaryota; kingdom Metazoa; phylum Arthropoda; class Arachnida; order Araneae; family Theridiidae; genus Latrodectus; species Latrodectus geometricus. The sequence goes on along the minus strand of JAPDSC010093655.1, from coordinate 128,848 downwards.
AAATTCGAAAATTTTCTTTCTTAAAAATCTTTTATTCAGTTATGTTAGTTTTATTCTCAGTTATTTTTATAAAATATATTTTATATTTCTTCCTAAAACTATTATTTTTTATAAAATTTAAGAATAATTGAAATAATATACTTCGTAAAAATAAAAGTTTAAAAAGTTCCTGTGAAAAAAATGATTCCGTTGTGTTCCAGAAAAGAAAATGTGTTGCCATTGTGTAGAAAATAAATAAAAAAAATACAGTATTTATTTTACCATCTAATGCAATCATTTGTAAAAGGAATATATTTGATTTTCGAATAGATTTCCGATTCCATTTCTTCTTTCTACCATAACCACTTTACAAAACAGATGGAAAATCGTGGAAAACAAACAGTATTTCGACGACTGCATTCGTAAAAAAATTTTTCCGCCTCGATGACATATTCGAATTCTATACAAATTACACAGTCGTCTGCCGTGCGTTTGAAGTGGGCATCGTGCGAATGCGGATGTGAGCAGAATTCTTTGAGCGAACGATTTTCGCTGGTTGTCAAAGGGTTAAGAACAGGTGGCGTATGTGAACTAGGTGTCATTCACGAAGGGCGCACTTCTATACGACCCACCCTCGAGGGATGGGAAAAGAATTGGGTTATGAGATATCTCAATTTCGACTGTGCCGACGTTGTTTCTCGATTATCTTCCATTTTGATCGGTAATAATTGCGTTTTCAATGAGGGAGTTTAAACCTACATATCATGAGAATCCCGTGATCTAAATGTAATACGAAAATCCAATTACTTCGGTTTTTTTTTTAAATTTTACAGACTAATGAGAAATAATAATTACTTGAAATTCTGTGAAAATACATTGAATATATTTTTCAGATGTACAGATAAAACACTTATTCTGAAAAAATATTGTATCAAGGGAAAAATCATTGTACTTACATACAAATTACTGTATAATATTTTAATATGTAATATCTATTAGCCAATTAATATTAACAAATAATGAATTTTTTTAAAAGAAATTCTGTTGCAAAAGAGAAAAATGTATCCAGAAAAATTATAGCTCTACTATGAAATTTGGTATACTGTTGAATTGTGAAAATGCTAGATAATTCATCATCTCTTTGAGCAAGAGGAACTTGTGCAATAGGCTGCAAAATCACTTAGCAGTCTAAATGAAACAGTACGTAAATTCACCGGTATTTAAACTGTACAACCATTCTTGAAACATAAGATTTTAAAGAAATATAATCAGACATATTTAGAAGTCATTATGAATAACCATCCAATTTCAATATAGGTCACTTCATAGATCGGTTTGATCGAATAGGGGTATCGACTAACATGTTATGGAAACTGAGTGATCTTGTGGCAACAATGAATCGGATAAGAAACAATTATTTCTTGTGGTGATTCAAGAAACTTTCTGGTCCACAAACGCAGAAGAAGTTCGAGCAATCAGAAAAATAATTATGCCTATAGCAAAAATATTTTTATCTTCTATATAACAACATTTAATAATTCACGTGGATGCAATGGTTATAAGATATACCTTTCAAACACAATTTGACAATTCTTGGCTTAGCTCTCAATGACAATCAAATACGTAATACTAACCTTTTATAGACAATGATATTTGAATTTGTATTTACCAAATATAAGCGAAATTGTGTAAGACAGACGAAATCAATTTATCTCTGTACAAATGACCATCACATTTGGGCGTGGATTTGGAGAGTAGATGGTGCCTTAAGACTTTACAGAGTACTCTATTTCCGTGACATATAACACAGGAACTACCTGCAAGAACAATTGAATCATATTGTAAGAAATATTGATATCTCGAGGGGACATTGACGACATTTCATTTAATTGATAAAACAATTTAAAACATTCAAGTTATACAGATGCTATTTAGATAGTCTATATTATCATGATTTGTGGGGTAATTAGAAAGATAATCTAAGTCTTATCACTATATATCTTCTATTCTATTTACTATAATGTTTACCTTCATTGGTTACCTAGATTACCATAACATAATCATTAGATTTTGATCCACAATGTAGCAGATTGTGAGCATATTGGGAAATCAACTTCAACTGTCAAGGCATTTAACAAAGTTAGTTTGATAGGTAGAATCCATCAAAGAGAATCATCAGTAACTGATTACTTTTTCCCCACCAAGTATCAACTTATATAGCAATCGAAGGTGAGCTTATAACTAACTGATTTAAAAAAATTTTTGCTAGTATTAAAAAGAATTTTTTTCGGCTCCGTGTTTGTAATCATTCACTCATTTATTTAAGCAACGTGTAAAATAGGAGTTGTTTACCTTGTGAAAATGGTCATTACTCAATTTTCACAGGGTACATCTATATTGCAATGCAGTATGTATTTTCGACAGAAGAATTAAATTGATTATTGTAATTACTGCCATTATGAAACAAACTGATGGAAAATACTTTAAATTCTGTTAGAATTATTACAGTATTTTTTAATATTAAATCAATATAATATACTTAAAAAGAAAAGCATTGATTAAGATTAATTTGGGTACTTACGTACTATGACGATTACCTAGATATATCGCCAAAACTGGTGACCGGAAAAAAATAATGTGACGACTACCTAGAAAAAACCTAGGCTCTAACATAGGTTATAGCGGGCGTTAAAATAAAGAGTAATATTCAAATATTATTTAAATCATGCTAATCTCGCCAATGAAAATTTTTATTTTCAAATATTGCCAAGGTAGTTGTCATAGTATATACATTAGTACCTTAATTTGTTTCATACTTAAATTTAAGTGATGTTTATTAACAAAATAAATGTTTTAAAAGCATGTACACGAGTCATGTATTTTAATTTAATTAGGCTGATGCTTGAAGAAATGAAGTAAACATAAGAATTTGAATTTAAATTTTAGAACAAACATATATAAATAAATGGTTTTAAAAAATTTACATTTGCAAAACTATCAATGATAGATAATACAAGAGAATAATTTATAACATTTTAAGTATTTTTAGTGGTAATTTGTGAATTTGGAGCTACACAAAGCAAATGGCTAATTTGTAATCAAGCTCATTCGAAATATTGGATTGTCCAGAAAGTTCGTGCCGATATTTTAAGACAATTAAAACGCGGTTCATTTAAATATTGACATACATTTATTAAATTATATAGGTACCATTCTACACCACAACTTTTTTCCACCTTTCATGTAGTTCGTGTAGAATTCCGTGCTTCCAGAACTTCTCAGATTTCTCGGCAAAAAATTTGTCCCAATGGGTTTTGATCTCTACCAAAGAATCGGAATTTTTCCCACTAAGGGAAATCCTTCATCCAGCATCCTCGCCATAAACAGCGCATATCTTATTTTCCGGTTGTGTGGCATTAAATGCACTTTATTTGCCACCCTATTCTAAGGTCTACAAAACTGATAAAAAATTAACTAATCGTAACCAAACTTTTTTCCAAATATTGCTGAAGCTATCTCTTTTAGAATATGTACACATGTTATTTGTTTTCAATAATTGTGATATATTCAGTCAGGTCACTCGCGCTACCTACCGAAAATCGGTACGAAATTTCCGGACAACCCAATACGTTCCGCAATTTTATATTGTCTTTGATTTCTAATGGATACACTATTTAAGTTCAAAATCTGCTACGGAAGCAAAAATAAGTAGAATCTTAGAAAAACCTACATATTTAAATATGAAAAAAAAGAGATATTTTTTTAATAGCACGAGAATAGCATGCATCTTTTGTTTCATCAAGCCCGTGTGGACACTGGATGCTATTAATTAATAAAGAAGAAAATAGTCTCTCTCTCTTTTTTTCCCCACTTACATTTCCACATCACGTATCGAAAAGACATATATCCTTACTTGCTTAACGTACATAGTCTCCATAAGATTTAATTGAGTCAGAATCGAGCTAGATACATCCAGTATAATTATAGAAGAATTTAATTTTAAACTTATTTTATTGGCAAGAAGCATTAAGTTATAGATTTCTAAAAATAGTCCAGTAGTGTGACAAAATATGACGGCATTATTTCTGGTTTTAAAATTTGATAATTATGTGATCTCATTTCAACAGCGACTTCTTGTTGTATTTCCATATTTTCTTATTTCGAGTGTTACAAAATTAGTACTTTGGTGAAAATGTGCTTTAGGTCCCCTACTTGGCATTTTTTCAAAATTGCCAATGCCATGGCGAAAATTCTACCGCTATTTCAAAATGAAACTTAATTAGCGACCAATGAAAATTCTAAAACAAAAGAGTAATTAATGAGCATGTGCGAAAAAGCGCGAGTTGGCGAAGTAGGGGATCTAAAGCGCAATTTAACCAGTATTTTTTTTGCTGATAAAATAGGGAACTTTCTACATTTTTTTGCTCATAATGTTCTAAATTTTTTTTTTTCAGATAGAGAAGAATTTAATTCCTTAAAGCTGTTTTTCATGAAAATACTTCACTGTTGTTTATTTTTAGAAAAATATGAAACATGTAATTATCATAATTAATATGTTATTAAAACCATAATGATGTTATATTAATAATAACTTTCCATTGTTTCTATAATCAAAACTTATGAAAGCACACATGTCGTTACAAACCAGCTAATAAAAGTATTTCCTTGTAATAAAGATAAGCAGCTGGGTTGAAAAATGTTTTGATAACTGGATTTAAACATGAAAAATTTAAATAATAATATTAAATTCAGTTAGTCGAGAAGCAAAAATGCTCTAAAAATGTTTTTGTTTAATTTTAAGAATAAATAACTCGAAACTATTATCTTTGGGAAATTTTCTTCTTCACTTTCATTTTTGATGTCACAATCATATATATTTTTGGGAAATATAAATATTAGAAAATGTATTATTCCACAATACTTAAACTTGATGGATATAAGAAAGTAATTAATTAAGAAAAATCTATTCTTATGAAATAAATATTATTATTTTGAATGACTTAAAAGACTTTTATTGGCGATTTTGCTTAGTCAATAAATAGATTTTAGTTCCATAAATGAATAAAAAATTAGTCTTTTAAATAGTAAAATTTTGTTAAATGCCACAATTTTATCCCCAGATTTTTTTTTAATTTAAGTTATAATAGAGCAATATAAGGGGTTATTTTTAAACTTTTAGTAAAATTAAAGTTTTATTAGATTTCGATCTGTTACTTGGGGTAAAATATTCACATAGACAACTGAGATTTTTAAAATAAAAATCTTAAAGGAAGTAAAAGAAAGACATATCTGTTTTTTCTCTATATAATATACCTTCTCAACTATATATATCTGCATTTGAAAATAAATTCCATTACTTTTCTTTTTTTATAGCCATAGCGCATTTGAAATTGTTTTGGCAAAATTTAGATTGTAGAACTATATATATATATATTGGAATGCCGCGAAGATATAATCGTGACATAATAAATTGTTGAAATAAGTTTATATATCTAAATAATATATTTAAATCTGATAAATAAAGAGTGTAAATATATATATATATATATATATATATATATATATATATATATATATATTTGAAATATTAAAATTTAAAAAAAAGAAAATAAAAAATATTAATTAAAATACGAAAATGGAATGAAATGTTCAAAATTTCTTGTGGATGACGGAAACAATATTGTTGATGGAATAGAATTTTATGCATTCTTCTTATTATTCACCATCTCTATAACGTCATAAGAACCGGATAAACTATTAATCACCAAACTCAAAAATTAGAGAAAAAAATTAACTAAAGTTAACAATTAGCATGCTAGTCAATTTTTAAGTTTGGTGAATTTGGTCCGTTAATCTGCGCTTTAGGTCCCCTACTCTGCCAACTTGGCGAAAAATGCACCAAGCGTGGTAAACCGGACGTTTTTATAACTAATGAGCTCTTTATGGCAACCTCCGGAGGAAATAATTAGCGCTTTTTCACGCATGCTCATTAATTGTTTTTTTCTTTTAGCATTTTCATCGGTCGTTAATTAGTTTCAGTTTGAAAAATCGGTCATTTTCATTGGTTGCTAATTTGCTTTAAACCGTTAAAAATCGTATTCCATTATCGCCATGGCAACAGCGTTTTTGAAAACCCGCCAAGTATGGTACAAACAGCACACTTTCGCCAAGTTGGCAGAGTAGGGGACCTAAAGCGCGTTTTCACCGTTTGTTCAATTGTTAAGTTTGGTAATGTGGCCAGGGAACTGTGCCACATAAATATTAGAGGTTAAGGTTTTAATGTTATATTTAGAATTATCAGAATTACATAACAATTATTTTTAAAATTAAAATATAGTTTTAAAATCATAGTAGTTCTCAAAAACAGCTTGATAAATTTTATAGTTGAGTAATAAATTTATGTATTATATCAAAGCGATAAACTTGCAAATATCCCTTAGATCCATTTTCAAATCACGAAAAAGCAACCCATTTATATTTTTATATCTCTCGCAATAGATAAAAAAAAAAGATCATTATTTATAGGAGCACAAAATTAAGCGTCTTTGAAATTCAAGATTTTCCTAATAAGTGCTAATTTTTAACACAGATAATTCCAACAGAAGAATTAAAGCATTGTTATCATAAGTTTACATTGTTAAGGATCATTGTTTTTAGGTAACAATACTTTAAACAATTCACATTAAGCATGATATAACAATGAAATACAATTTACTGATAAAATCTGGAGTAATATCTAAAAATTTTGAACCAAAATATTTCAAATAAAACAAATGAGAGAAATTTGATTCATTTTCATTGTTAAAAAATATTTAATATTATAAAAGAAAGTTATGGTTTTAAATATTAGTAAAATTTTAGAAAAATAATAGTAATAAATAAGAGTTTTATCGCAGTTATTGTTGATAAAAAACAATGTCATATTCTTATGAAATTATTATTATTATTACATTAAATTTTCTTTTCTATTTTTACACTATGGATTTAATTTTAAATGAAAATATTTATATGATAGAATAACTTATGCTAGTTTAGATATTTAATAATCCATAATTAAAAGCATTTGGTTATTAAAATAATTACTAAATTAATTAGTATAAATCTAGGTGCATATGTGGCGATAAAATGCGCCAAACTGGTTTACAGCGTCGGAATGTTTTTTTACTTTTGTATGACATAACTTGCGTTTTATGACATAACATGATTGTGTACATGTGTGAAATTTGTTTTGTATGCTAGTAAACCTTAAAGAATTTGAGTAGTTATTGGTTTTTATTTGATTGATTGTTGCGAAAATTGGAAATCACGAAAAACCCGCCCAGGATCCGCACAGGATTTTACAAATTAATTCTAGTTGGAGACAAATTTAATAAAAAAATTTGAATCATTTCATTTTTTTTAGTAATAATAGGAGTGTATAGGAAAGCTACAAAAAGAATCTATGTAGTGATATGGCTTATGTATATGCTTTGCGATATTTTCAAGAAAGACTATGGAAGAATTTAAACAGCAGCTTGTACTAAATACTAAAATAAGTCAAATCACATTCAAGATTGGAAACAAGAATCAGTTTCAAGTTGAAACCATGCCAGAAAAAAAAATACATACAAGCATTGCAATTAGATTTTAAATAATTACTTATTTGAAAATGCGAAACATGAAATACATTGGAAAACATGATTTATTGTCAAAATATATATCAAGTTCTATTATTTCATTAGAGATAAATTATTGAGTGAAAGCAAAATTTTTTCACTTAATAACAATTATTGAATAATAAGAAAATATTGAAAAAAAAAAACTCACCTTTAATCAAAGGAGAGAAATTTAAATTAGTTGAAGTGATTTATAAATAATTTAATTATCAGTTCATAGTCAGCAAAAGTAAAAACTTGCATTAAAATGTTTGCAATATAAGTGAAGGTACTGAAAAAGTTCTCTTCGAATAACATTCTAATAATATCTGTAGAAACTAGTTAATAATGGTCAAGGCTTTTATATCAAAAAATTTTGGTTAAAAGGTCGTAATCATAGGGGTAATTCATGAAAGCATTTATCAGGAGTTTTCGAAGGAAATATTGTTTATTTTGCATCGTATATGAGTATTCTACGTGTAGTTTTCCTAAATATCGACTAATACATCATTTCTCCTTAGGAAATACGAAATTTTGGAATACAAAAAAATAATTTTTTTCACCGCAAATATAGTTTCTAATGATTTTTTGAAGTTTATGTAAAAATGTGCATGAATATATATTTTTTTTAAAAAAATATGGAAAATATCACCAAAGTCAGTATTTTATTTTACATTTTTAACCCACTTAAATCATAAAAAAATTTGTTTCATTAATATTTTATAAAAGTAGTAGATTATCAAATTATTTACTTTATATTTGTATTCTCAAAGAATTTGATAATATAAATATAAAGCAAATAATTTGATAATAAAGAATATAAGGCAATTTAATTTTTAAATATGTATTTTATTAATAAAGAATCTGAATGAAATATGTCTCTTAAAACGAATTTTCCAAATAAATATTCATTTAATTTTTGTTTTATCATTTTTAATATATTTACGCTTGCTTAGAATATAAACATTAACTATTTCATTTTAGTTTTTCGGCTTTTTTCGGTTTGCTAGTTGCTCAATGGTCAATTTTTACGTACGAGGACCAATCAGATCTGGATTTACAATTTAAAGTGCCTTCCGAAACACTACATACATCTAAGCTTGAAGTGTGAATATTGCTGTGTCCTTTAAGAAGGTCATGATAGTACCCGCGAACTGTTGAAGCTAGTATGAGTGTAGAATCCCGGTAAAATTCACACAAATGTGTCTATCGTTTTCTTTTTTCGTCCATTTGTAGCAAAAAGTTCCAATACTGTTTATTTAAAGTATTTATATTGATACGTGAAGTTCAAATGCTGAAATTTTTGAAAAACAAAAATTTTTGAAAAACCAAAATTTCTTTAAGAACAAATTTTCCAAATTTTGAAATTTAAAAAAAAATAAGTAAGAAATAACAAAATTTATAGTTTTAATTTTTAAAGTATATTTATAGCACTCTATGCGACTTTAGTGAAAAGAATTTTAATAGCGAGCGTAGAAATTAACTTGCGTAATTATGAGCAGTTAATTAGTAACTTTCTATTTTTTTTCCAATGGCGGGAGCTTAGGTGATTAACCCTTTCGCGCCACTACAAGGCCGAAAACTGCTACTCATTTTATCGTTAACCGGTGGGCACGTGTGAACCAAGTCACGGAGGCGAGTAGCACTGACCACGTCAAGCCACCATAGACCCGTTTATAGGGCGGGCACATTCATCCATCATCTGAGGAAAGGACAAGAAACACAAAGAGAGAGAAAGTACATCCATGCCCGAGCTGGGATTCGGACCCAGGTCCTCCCCTTCCGTAGTCAGTTACGCTAACCACTAGACAGGCTGGGCGGCAAAAAATTCATGTGTTATGCAATTGACATCTCATCTGCGGGGAATCGAACCCCAGTGACAGGCGGGGACACACTCACCACTACACTACCGAGGATTTTAGTAACTTTCTTTTGAAGGGAGGAAAATTCACCTAGCGTGGCGGGGATCGAATCCACGACCCCAACGTAAAAAAATCTTCTGCTTTACCAACTGAACTAACCAGGCATAGCAATCTCAAAATTACAAGTAATTAAAAAAACATAAACTACGAAGCTATCTAAATGTTTTTCTTTGATATTTTTTTTTATCAATTATGATTGTGTAATTTGGATTTTAAGATAAATGCATATATTTCAAAAGAGACATAATTTAGATTTTTATTATTATGCATAAAAGGCAATGTATGACAGTGCTTAAGAGGATTTCATTTCTTGTAATTATTTATCAAGCTTCATTATAAGAAGTAATTTTTTCTAATGAAAGTGTGATAGAAATAATTATTTATTTTAAAGGAAAATATCGATTATGTAATTAAATAGTAAATGTATCCTTTCCAAAATTTATTATTAAGTTTAATTTACAAAATTTTGTATTTAAATATAAGTTTTCTTTCAAAATTTTCAATTTTTTCGCAAAAGTTAATCATTATTTTTATTGGGAAATTTAAAAATAAATCCTCATTAGTGTATTATGAAGTTATTATTTTCCCATTTTTGTTTTACACTTACAAAAGTCTTGATGAAAAAAATTGTTGACCCTGAATAGTTTTGTGCATCAAATTTTTATTAAAAGAAAAATAAATTTCAATTATATTTATTCAAATTGAAAATATTTAATTTAAAATATCTCGATCAAGAACTTTTTATCAATTTAAAAAAGTTATTAACTTCATTATAAAATACAAAAATTTCACATATTTAATTTTCAGCAAAACGCGAATTATATGTATATCTTCAGTTCGTCTAACTGACCTTGATTTTAAAATAGATTGAAAAGCATAAGGCATAGAAGATAACGTAGTTGTGTTTGTTATTTTTCAATAATATACAACTACGCTATCTCAAAGTTATCTCTATCTCTTAGTGAAAAATGAGTTGTTATATTTGACCTAATCACGTCAGAAACATATTTAATCAGTCATGATTAAATAATAAAACAAGTCATGAGTTGATAGCTTTGATTTCTTGTAATTAAAACACAATTATGCCTTTAATTTAAAATATTGAAGTTTTTAAACAAAAACAAAAAATATTTCTGATTTAGCTGTTAAAAAAATGTTTTGAAGAAGTGTATTTATTTTTTTCTCCCATTATAAATATTCCCGCAGAAATAAATCAGTTAATGTTTTGCTTTTCATATCACATCTTAATGTTTTATGAAATTTATTCTAATAGACAAAAAAATGATATTATGTGTGCTATGTCATTTTCAAGTTGTTCTGAATTTATTTATTTATTGTAATAAAAATGTTTTATCCTTCTGGAATCAAGGCAAATTTATAATAATTTTTCTACTTAATCATTTATAAAGTAAAGGCTTTTAACAAAATGCTTATTTTGCAATTTTTTCAGGGTAGCTTATAAATTAAATTTCTTGCTCCATACCGTATAAATTAAATTTCTTGCTCCATACCGTATAAATTACTTGTTACGTAATATGGATTTTAAATGAAAAACTTTTGAACAACTCTAGCTTTGTAAACAATATTTAAAAATGAAATTTTATGTAAAATCAGATTAGCAAATAACGAAATTTTTTAATTTTGTTACCATGTACTCTAAACTTTTCATCAAATCACTTTTCTACCGTAGATCTACTTTAAATATTGTTAGAAAGACAGAGAGACTAATCTAGTTTCCCAATGATGAACACATTAATGGAATCAGAACATATCTAGTTACCCAAAGATGGACACATGAATGGAAGCAGCATTTATCTAGTTAACCAATGATGAACATTAATGGTATCAGCATTTGTCAGATTAATCAATGATGAACACAGGAATAGAATCAGCATTTATCTAGTTAACCAATGATGAACACAGTAAGGGAAGCAGCATTTATCTAGTTAACCAATGATGAACACATTAATGGAATCAGCATTTGTCTGATTAATCAATGATGAACACA
>JAPDSC010093655.1:68992-109806 GCA_026290005.1 Latrodectus geometricus | reverse complement strand
TCCACATAAAGAATTAACGCATTTATATTTAGTCTGCATTATAAGGAACCTGAGATGATAATGCTTCTTCTTTCAATCACGTTTAAAAATTGTCTTTGATAATCTTGGGATTTGATACTAGAATATGACCTTTAATTGAAGTAATTGAGGTGTAAAATATAATATATGAATTATGTGTCATTAAATCAGTAAAAATCTTTTTTTTTAATTACAATTTTTATATTGTATTATGTCCTAAGTACGGAAAATTATTCAGATAGTTTAAATTCTGGAAACACTTTCGTATATGTTTTTTTTCAAACTAAATTAAAACAATATATTTGCTTACTGTATATTTATAGTTCTTTTATCATTGTCTGTAGGACAAGAACAAAACATCAAGTTAAAATTAGAAAAGAAAAAAAAAAACAATTTTTTTCCCCGTTGTATGTTCTTTCTTTCATATCAATCATTAAAAGTAAAATATTAACTTAAATGCCCTTTTTATTGGATTCTTATGCCCGGAGGAATTACAGGGACCCCTATTTTCCACTTAGTGATTTGCTTCACTTCACTTGACCCTTGTGTCAGCAAACGATAGAGTTTGAAAAAGAATCTGTGTTCCTAATATTTGTTCTTAGATTTTTACCCATATATGAGTCATATTAGACTGATGTTCAACACATCCAGAGGGAATGATTACTGATCGCCAACCATTTTTTTATAATATTTTATTTCCCTTCCTACAATTGTAGAACGAGAGGTAGTCACGTGTCTCCTGTGAAGCCCGCCAACGGTCGCCAAGCTAATGAACAGGATCCCTTTTCGATCGCCACGCGTCTAATTTTTTTTTTAACCGTGATTTGAATTCAGTTCTTTTATCGGGGATGCCGTGGGTCATGCAGAGATCCCCAAGTTAAACATCACGTTCCAAGAGGGGCGTGATTTCGAAACGGGTAGAAAAATTAGGTGTACGCCCCCTAATGTGACTTTTGATGGCTAAATTCTCATCCCACCGTAGTTTCATTTTTCTTCCTTTGATGTGGTGTCACCAACAAAACTTGTAGAATTTTTTATACTTCCAGTCAAAACGTGATCGAGGAAGCTGAATAATATATTAATAATTTTTGTATGTGACATCCTGCTTTACAAACCATTACATTTGAAAATTTTTTTTTTATAAAAACTAATTTTTAAATAATAATAAAAAACTAAATGGACAAAAAAATTCTTCATTGGTTATTAAAATATAAATGCGTATTTTATTTTGATAAAGTCACTGTAATCTATTGAAAAAAGTCGTTTTTCTAGCATTCCAAAATTAATGGGATTGATTATTGACTCAATGTTCCAAGACAATCAATACACCTCAAACAATTCTTAGAGTACTATCTCCCTTCTGTGGTGTGGCAAGAGAGAGAAGTGAAGTAGGAAATGTCAGCTCAAGTGGCATCTTAGTCGTTAATCACAGTTTAAAATTTCAATGTAGTTAGTTGTGTTTAGTACCACTCATCGAAAGAAATAAGAGGTGTGGACATGAATCACAATACCATAAACATAATTAATTATGAAAACTGTTAATGAAGAAATTACACAAGTTCATTACATATTGCTCGTTAAGCGGTCTGGAAAATCACTTCCAATTTTTTTCAATGTCTCAGTTATTTTTTTTTTTCTGTATCTCTTAAGATAACAATGCTGTTGTAGTAAAGAAAGCACATTAGCTTCAAATATTAACATGGATCATGTTATCCCTTAGTAACTTTAAATTAGATGTTACAGTTTATATTTCTATACATTGTAACATCTATTTCGATAAATCTATTTTCTTTGACAGATAATACATTTATATGCTTGAAACGTTTACCAAATTGAGAACTTGAGAACTCTTATGAGTTTTATAGAAACCAAAACTGCGCCAAAATATAGAGTTTATATAAATGGAGTTCGAATCTAAGGAGGAATCATAAATATTATGATTAAGTTTCATAGTTTTGATATATTGTTACAAAATTTCTGAGCATATTTTTAGTATTATATTCCAAACTATAGTCCATATCTCCTTTTACGGCAATTGAGAAAAGTCTTAAAATATGCATGTTAAATAAAACTTTTAAGAATTTTTTTCATTTGTAAAATTTTTTATCATAAGTAATTTTGAGCAGTACTTGTAATTTCGAATCAGACACAATACATTTCTATAAGTCCTTCGATAAGATTCATTTCTTCTGTTTACAATATTTTTTATTTATTTATTTATTTATTTTTTTGTTTTAGATTGCTTATATTATTTCTGACCAAAATCTCAGAGCATAACATGCCACATATTCAATAACTTTTAAGTATGATGAAGGGGTGTAGTCAGCATATGGTCTGGTGTCTTTCTTCTCAAATTTCTACGCTTTGTCATAAAGAAGACATTAGACTTTTTTTAACCGTTGGGGATAGAGGAAAAAAAATATTTAAAGCATTTGATTTTCATCTGTTTTTATGTTTCAAACTATAAGTTTTTCAAAAAATAGTTGTATTTAACAATTTTATCACCTTTTGAAGAGTATTATTTTTTTGCCCACTGCAGCGAACGTGTTTTCTGTTTCCCTAATAAGCCGTCAATTGGTAGTACAATTGAACGCGGGAAAAAGAGATTTGGATGTAATATTTAATAATCTCGTAACTGCAGGGAATTTTCAAGTGATCCGCAACTTATGAGATTTATTTTCAGTTGGTTAGTAAGTTAAACTTCATTTCGTGTAGCGAAACAAAGTTTTGAAAAAAGTTAAGTAAATAGTAAATACAGTTCAAAAATAAAAAATGTATGTATAATTTTACCAAATCGCAATTTTAACCCGAAAGCAAGGTACGTATTTTCCTGCAAACCACGGAGCGTGATTTCACTTTTCAGTGGCAGATATTCATAAAAATTTGTAAAACAAAATTTTACAGCATAATTTTTCCCTAATTAACTCTTTAATAATTAATTCTTTGTAAAGATTGTTCATTTCTCTTTGTATGAGAAAGACATACAAATATTCTCTCTATTCCTCTGACTAATATTTTTCTTCGTACTTAATCTTTAGGAAAATTGTCTCACTATTTTAATGAAATTGTAAACGACGTGAATCCTTTTCGGATAAAAGAATAAAATATGTTTATTTTAAATTAATAACTTCTAATCATAAAAATATTCGTGTTTAATACGAATATTTTCAGAATCCTTTTTTTGGTAATTTAGATTTTAAATTTATTGGTATAATACTGTTTTTGGATTTTAATTTATTATCACTATTTTACTCATGGATTATTTTGTAAATTAATTATTATTTTAAAAAAACTTTTAATGTTAATAAAAAATTATCATTATATAGCTTGATTTTAATTTCATACATATTTTATTACAAATTTAATCCTAATAATTTTTTAGTTCTAACTTAATCAAATTGATTTAACGACAAATCCCCTAAATAATATTAAGGGCTATAAAAAGAATAATGTGTAAATAATAACAATAATCATACTTTTCTATCAATATTATAACAATTTTAAGGATTAGAATCATTGAATAATTTCAAATTTTATAGACATTTCTATAAATTTTTGTTATTGCATATTATTTTACTGATAAAAATCCTAAAATTATCAATAAAACTATAAAACTACAAAAATATTATTTTTGTAGGTTCATTTGACGGTTGTTTTTATTTTCAAAATTCAGCACGTGAAATCAGATCGTCAAAATATATTTTATATAATTATTTTTTATTCGTACATTACGTTTTGGCAACAAAATCCCTGCGTGGAGGACTCATATTGTTTGAAACGACAATGAATAGTGATTTCGATTTTGGAATCATGGGAAGTTTCATTCTGAATTTCCAAAAGAAAAGTTTCTGCTGTCTTTCAGCAGGACAGTGCAACATGCCACAAATCAGATCATGATTGTCCCGTGTGTATGAGTGCTTACTCATGAGAAGACGGTCAGCAAAGGATTGTTGTTTTTCTCGGTCACTTGACTTGTCCATTTGTGATATTTAAAATTAGGAATAGTTAAAGGGAAGATTATATTAAACAAATCCACTCATTATTGAAGAATTTAAGATCAGGATCAAGGATGTCAGTATATATATATATATATATATACATATATATATATATATATATATATATATATATATATAAAATTTTACAGCATTATTACTGTTGTTGTTGTTACTTATGACATTTAGTGAGACCAAGCCCACCCGTCAGAGACTGGGCGAAGGAAGTCAGAAAGAACATCTTCCGTTCCGAAAGACGAGGCTGAAAGTACGAATTTGGCTCATAGATGGCAGCACCATCTAGGTCCTCCACGTTAGAGATTGAAACCAGAGAAGACCCATAGCCGGGCTCCAACCACCCCAGAGGTATTAATTTGGTATGGGAATATGGAGAACATTTCAACCACGACATATTTAACGTGCCCCTGCCACAACCTTCCAGCAACGGGAACGACAACCTAACCAACCAGGCCGCCAAGGCCCTACATTATTACTAATTTATAGTATTAAAAATAATTGATATTTATCATACGTCAACAGTTCGTAGGCTACTAAATTTACAGCTTAGTTAAAAAAATTGTAATAAGATTCAGTTTAAAGGTTTTAATGATGAAATTTCTTATTCATATGTCTCTGATATAAAAATCTTGCTAATTTTATGAATTGATTCAAGGGTATTTTTAAGATCAAGAGTTTATATATATATATATATATATATATATATATTCTTCAAAAAGTTTAACTTAATTTGGGAGGATATAATTTGACATAAAAACACTTACTACACTTCCCAATCAAGCTTGTAGTAAGGAATAAATTTTTTTGCAAGTTTGTAAAGCTATTAGCGATTAAATATAGGAAACATTTTGACTGAAAAATATTTGAAAATTTATAAATAACAAATTATTATTACAAAGAACAATTTAAATTACTTATCAAAAAACTTTAAATATCGAAATTTGGGAGAAAAAAATGCATTCAAAGAATAAGAAGTCCAAAGAACATTTAAAATGGCTGGGCTTATATATTAGTTAAACATTGTCAGTTGTTAAAAATATTTTTCACATTGAAACATTGTATAGCTTTGGTTCGTTTAATAAGATTAAATTGCTTTTTTTAACACTAATTTGCATAACTTTCTGAATAATTTGCAATTATGGGAGAAGATTATTGATGATCGATTTAACGATAATATAAAGGATATACATAGAAGACACTAAGTTGTTAAGGAACCTTAATATGTATGTATGGTAGATTATTACTTCTAGATTATGTAAAGATAAGATGGAGGATTATTTTTTGATGTTACCAATGCTTAAATAAAAGATATAATACCCAAAAATGAAATTAATATAAAATACCCCCCCCCTCCCAAAAAAAAATGGGTGAGAGAAAATTTCATTCTAATGACTAGTTTTTAACAACCCATTTTATTTTTAACAAAGTTAAGTTTTCTATGGCCAAAAGAACTATTTCAATAATTTTCTCAAGTTCAGGGTGCATTATTAGTCATATACATGGAGCCTTCTAATCATTATTCCATTTCGTGTAAAAGAGATTCTTGTTTATAAAATTATCCAGATAAAAAATCATTTAGAGTCCATAATTTTCTTCAAATGTAAGGATTTTATACCTATTCGATTGACTCTGCTTAATTTTCCTTGTTTGAAAATATTTGCGTATTAAAGAAAAATGTCTTTACTCCTTAAAGAAGAAAAAAAATGAGAGTCCAAAACAACATGGGAATTAAAGTTATAGTCTTGGAAACTTTTAAATATTTAAAAAAAAAAAAAAAAAAAAATCATGAAATTTCTACAAAAATTTTCATGTAGGAAAAACTTCCACAATTTGGATGGACGCAAGAATTTTCACCTATATGTCTGTCAAAAAATATAATAACTGTTACATACTTTTAACATTTTTAAATATCCAGAATACAAACAATTCAACAATGCATGATTTGACAAAATTAGGATATTAAAAAAACGGCCAAGAATTAAATATCCAATTCAGGAGATTTTTGCCAATTTAGAAATTTAGGGTATCAAGTGCTACCTTTTTTTTTTAACTCAACAAAAATTAAAAGTTCTACTTTTTTCTAAAGAATTTTTTTACTTTTGTTCTATTTATGCATTCCAGGTATTTTCCCGCTTCTGGGACGTTATATTCTAGTTTTACTTTATCTAGTACAAATCTTATCCATACATGGACAATATAAAAATAAATTTATATTTTACTTGAAAATTTTTTAATTTTCAGTAAAATATTTTTAAATTTATGCATCTAGTCTAAAAATTTTGTTTATTCGTTGCTTTACAATTACATTTGGCACACAAAAGTTAACGAATCCAGGGTGAAGCATATTAAAATGGACTCCGAACTGCATTCACTTTCAGTACAGGGATCGATCAATACAAACTGTTGAACTGAAGGTCACAGTGTTAACCATTCATTTGCAAATAAAATGGTTAATGCTGTGATCTTCAGTTAAGTTGATTCCTTAAGTTAAATTCTTAAAAGTTTAGTCAGTTGAATGTTTTAAATGTGAATATGTCTAAATTATTCACATTCAAAGAATCATTCTAATAACATACTAATTTTGTAAACTTGGAAGAATCAAGAAACTGTTAAGCATTCTGGAATTGTAATTTTGGAATTAAATTCCTTTCAAAAAAACAATATTTTAAAAAATAAACGAATAAAATCACTGTAACAAAAAAAAGTTTGCACTGAACCGTTATTTAATTAAAGCAATTTTCAATTTTTTAAAGAAACTTTCTCAGATAAAAATTAAAATAATTGATGAAAACAGAACATCAATCGAATCTTTTTTTTACTATACTTAGGAATTTACTATTCCAACTAAGTATCCACTTTTGATTCAAATAAGTTCATTACCATTGTTATATCTTCTTTTACAGTACTGCAGCCTGTTACATGTCAAAATTGTCCCCAATAGTCGTTGCCATCTTATCCAATAGTCATCGCCAGGCTCCTACAAGATCTTTATTTATTAGATTAAAGTCCTTTTCCACTGAGTCAAGCCATCTAGGTGTTCTTCCTCGTCTTCTGTTTCTCATGAGATTAGTACAAGGGAGAGTTTTTACTGGATTTGCATAGTCAGATCGGAACAAATGTCCCAAACATCGTAGTCTATTCCATTTTATGATTTAAATAATATGCCATTGCTATATATTAATTCCAAAATATTAAAAAATACTCATGAAAGCTTCAACAGTAATTTTTGTTTGAGCACAATATATTGTATTTTGTCTCATTGAATCATAAAAGGAACAGTTTGAACTTTAATTTCTAACAGGGAAGGTTTAATTTTGTCGTCACTTTTGATTCTCGAGTGCTAACTAAACCATAAGCTATGGCTTAAAGTGGATAAACCACTACAAATATTCATTTCCTATTATGAAACGAATAAAAAAAATGTGTTGAATTGAAGTCATGAACACTAATATTCAGCTTTTAACTCGAGTTGAGACATGATGAAATAAATAAGTAATTTTGACTGAAACGGTAGGAAAAATGAACGTGTGTTTTAATATCCGTCATAAAGCTTGAAAAAACATTTAAAAAACGTATTAAATAACAAAACACTTATATTTTTAGATAGTTACTATAAAAATTATGTATGGTACTAAAAAACTTTTGTTATACTTTTTATTTAAAAAATGCCTCTTAATAGTATAGAAAATTTTAATAATATCATGTTACATTAAGTCAATGTTATCACATCATAGAATTTCCATCATTCTTCATGAATCTAGAACATTTTACGAAACAATACATAATCTATAAATAATTTTGAATACCAAATGCAGATAATTACTATCACTAAATACATAATATTATATAACAAAGAGAATGCATATGAATTTGGGGTAAGGAATTTTAAAACATTTTATGAAACGACCCATGAATCAAAAGGAACTTTTTAATTGCTTTCTTGTAACTTATGAATAATTTCAACAGTATCAGGGAATTAAAATTTTGTAGTCAAGCGCAGAAGATACTGCTAAGAATTCTGAATGTGATTTATATTTTATAATCTTCATATTTTGAAAACATTTATTAAAGAAAAAAATAACTGAAAGATTAAAAAATTTTAAAAGCGTAAAGTGAACTAATTAAACAATATTAATTCATTTAATGGAGTTTGAACAATGTAATTTATCCAATATTATGCATAATATATGATTGTATATTATTTAGTTGCCTAAATATTAATATTCCATAATTGCTTATTAAAAGTTTATAGAAACTATATTATTAATTAATTTATATCTTCTGTTATAATAATTTAATATTGATAATAATATTTTCAGGTTAAATTGTGCCGTAGACCCCCTACAACCAGCTCGCGAATTTGAAGTGCTTTTTCTCGCATGCTAATTAATTACTCTTTTGTTTTAGCCTTTTCATTGGTCACTAATTAAGTTTCATTTTGAAATAGCGGTACAATTTTCGCCATGGCATCAGCGATTTTGAAAACTCGCCAAGTAGGGGACCTAAAGCACATTTTCACATATTTTCAATTAGGCAATTTCCATGGTCTATTTTACTGACAAATTATTACATAAAATTCATGTACTAATGCTTTGAAGAATGTTGTTAATTCAGATGAAAAATAATTATCTTTACGGTATAGATAGTATAAAAAGAGTTTAATACAAAAAATTGGATAAAAAAATTCAAATTTCAAATAAAATTCCATTAAAAATAAATATATTTATGAATACAAGCAGTATTCACAAATATATACTGTATATATTAATGAATACTTCATGAATTCATAAATACGTATAATATATACTATATACACTTATGAATACTACAAAAAGTAGACATTTATGATTTATGTACATTTATGAATGCATGAATGAACTAGTATACATTTATGAATTAAATTTTTAAAACACCTGTATAAATAATGTAAACGGAATAATTAAATTCAGAGGATGTACACACATTTTTTTTAACGATTTTGCAAAGATATATGATTAGATACATATTCGTATTTTATTTTGTAATATTAGGTTGGGAAAAAAAGTTATCCATTATTTTTTCGGTAGACGTCTGTAGTGATCGCTATCTCGTGAGGTATCTATCAAACAATTTCAAATTTATGCTCATTGAAAAGGTGACATTTGACACTAAAATATTCTCTTGCGGTTTTTTGTTTGATTAATTCAGTTATGAGTACAAGGTTTTAAAAATAGAAGACAACAAACAGAAAATTCGATACATTTTAGTTTTTCTTTTATAATGGCGAAAATGCTAACCAGGTGGCTAAAATTGTGAAAGGTGTTAATCGTGCTATATATGACTGTAACAACCAGTTACGCACAATTTTTGTTTCTTCGATTCCGTTCGGGTATTTTTGATGTTAGAGATGCACCTCGCATGGATACAACATCGTCGAAAATGTCTATAAAATATCAAAAATGATCGAAGTTAACCGCATGTCAGCAGTCGTAACGCGCAAGCCTTAAAAATCTACATGAAAGCAGTTTTAAACCTTTTGACAAAGTGAATCCAAAAGAAGTTACATAACGTTCACGTAAAAATAATAAATTTCTTTTTCCCCAACCGAATATTAAAACCATTATTTCCACATCTCTTATTTAATAACTAATTAAGAGTATTTTCTTCGGATAGCACAAAAATATAGACTTCAATCCATTGTTTATTTTAAGCTACTTTTTTAAAGTAAGGAATATTTTTAATGTTGCAGATGATCATTAAGCTCTATTACAATTTAATGCCAATTACACTTTTGTTTTTAAATTAATATTTAATTTCATGGAGAAATTAAAATCATTGTAAATATATGTGAACACCCTTTGTATATATAAGCTATTCGTTTTGCCAAAAAGAAAAGGAATTATTTCATAGAAACCTATATAAAAAGATTACTTCATGGTGATAGCCTCAATAATTGAAAAAATATATTTAAAAATGTAGGAAAAAAGGCATCTTTTTTTTTCAATTTTTATTTAATTTAATAATTTTGGTGAAAGTAAATATTTCATACTAATATTGAATTATACTAAAATAAATACTTCGAAATATAAAATTTCTACCACATTACAAATTATTATGAAAAATAAGTTTAATAATAGAAAAACAACAAAGGTTAATTATTTTATAAAATAATTTTCATAATAGTTTGGTACTATAATCAATTTAAAATCTAAACACTTATAATGAGATAAATAAGGAAAATTTAGAATCTTTATGAAAAGTACATTAATATCATTTCACAAATCTGTAAAAGATTTTAATCCTAATTTTATGCTATTATAAATTTTCTGTGTTTATTATATTTTCATTTTGTATAGAAGTATATAGGATTCTTTATTATAATACCACTTCAATTTTTATCATAGTATACTATGACGAATCATTTAATAATTTATTTAATTATAACTTAAATGGATATCTTTCACAAAAATACTTCATATAGGTTATATATTTAGATAAATTACGCTTGGATAAACCTAAATTTTGGCAAAGACTTATCACTGCTTATAAGCACCGATGCAAACTCTTCATTCCAATTTTTTACCTCCCTTGATTATGGGGAAAAATAAAAGCACTCCCTTCGGGAAATTTAATTTTCCATTTCATCAACTTTTTTTTTCCCCATAATATTTTCTCCTGGCATTAGAATGGATAGCATATTCCCCCCCCCCCCTTTCAACAATCTCTGTCTCCCCTATCTGCATGTATATTCTGCAGGGATTCCTCACTGGAGTAGGGAGGGAAGGGGAGAGAAAAATCCCCAATTAGAGGGGGATTTAGGAAAAGCAGCTTTTTCCTATTATGGGGGTTAGAAGTGGAAAGGGACATTTTATGAGAGTGTTCGCTCTCCGATCGGGGTGGAGTGGATTTGGAGAAATGGCTATCGGGAATCTTTTTGTGTGAGAGGAAATACAGGTGCAAAGGGTTTAAGGAGGTATCAAGAATGGGATGGGTGAATCGCTCTTCAATTGCACTCCAAGCGAGGACAATCATCGAACTGCTCTTTTTACTAGAATCTATAATCTCTTCTTATATTGGATTCCAACCATTGTTAATATTTTTTTTATTAAACTCAGAATTATTTTTAAAAAAATTCAATTTCTAGCATAGACTTCCATTGTGAGCAGGAAAAATGGAATAAAACAACTATATAATAATTAATTTGAGCATATGTATATAAATAGTAAGCAAGTTACATTAAATGAATAAAGATAAAACAATAAAGAAACAATAGAATTCACAATCAAAAACACAAATTCAAGAAAAACAATAAAATATAATTAAGGAAAGAGCATAAGGACCACGTCTTCACCAGGAGGGAGATGGTCAGCTATGCAAAATAAACACCCTTTTCTGAAAAACATGAAAGGCAAAGGTCTAAAAATATTCGTGTTATTCCCCCGAAGAGAGTCTCTATAGGAAGAAAATACTACTATATCAACATTTAAATAAATGGAAAAATTAATACATTGAAAAATGAGCAATACAATAAATAGGCAAAGCAATACAATAAGAAAAAGTATCAAATACAGAAGAATATATATCAAATAGAGAAGAACATGGTTGCCAAAAGTAATAAAAAAAATTTCTTTATAAGTAAATTTAATAAGTTAAAGTAGTTTAAAATGTTTAAGATCTTCAATGTAGATTAAATATAAAGTATATTTAAAGTGAAAGTAGGTATTTTCAGGATTCTTATGAGAATCTCAATGCTTGGGTGACCCTTCTGTAGTCATTAAAACTACGCATTATTTCAATCTTATAAGCGATTCCCTACTTCCTACATAACTTAAAATAAAATTAATAGGAAAATCATTATTTTTAAGTTGATTAATTAAGCGATTAAATTGTTTATTGATAAATTTACTATAATCTATTCTTGTATTTATTTCTTTATATTATATACATATATATATATATACACAAGAGAGAAAAAACAAGGTGTAAAAGAAAAAAAAAGGGGGAAGTTAAATTACAAAATGGATAAATTTTTAAAAAAATACAAAATTCTCTTTTTTTACTAGGCCTGACAAAATTGGAGGCCACCTGTTATTCAAGTCCTTACGATTCTCGTTCCTTTCTTGGAAGACAAATGGGCATTCAAGAAGAATGTGTGAAGGATAGTCACTCCCAGAGTTGCAGCTGCACACGTCACTGTTTTTGATATGAAAACGATGTAGGTAACTATTGAATTTCCCATGTTCGGTGAAGAATTGAGTTAATTTTAAAGACAGTATGGAACCAGTGGTTTTTAACTCTGCGTGTTTAAGATTATTTGTGAATCCATAAAGCTACAATTTTATTTTTTTAAAAAAAGCTTTAAAATAAAGCATGTTTCTATGGCATCTGCGTTTCTAAAGAATAGTAACTTGACTTTTCAATTATTTTTCCCATTTAACTTCATTTACACATTAACCATAAATACAATGAAATTCCATTTATACTGAATATTAAATTAAGGCATCCTATTTTTAATGATGATATTTAATTCCTAAAATAGTTTCTGATTCCTTTATTTGGGCAAAAAAGATATTCTAAGCTAAATTTTTAATGGAAGTATTCATAAACATATTATAATTCTTATAAAATTTTATTAAAAACCATAAACAATGTGTTACATAACATTTTAAGATTTATTTATTTTTTTTTTATATAATTTTCAATTTTTTATATTATTGTTTTCGAAATTTTTTATTTTGGGAGGAAAAATTATACAACGTATTTTCATACCTGATAAATTACCAGAAATGAAAACACAGGTTAAAAGTCTTAAAATGTATAAAAATTCTAGTACAAAATATTAAACTCTAGTATTTTACATTTTTTTACTGTGACCGAATTATTAATAACATAATTTAAAATTTTTCATAAAAAAATGTTACAGGTTTATAAATAGTTTTATGGAATCACGCCGGCCTAGTAATAAGATCATGTTCTTTGAAGTATTGGATTTTGATTTCGATTTGAGAAATAATAAATGGAGGATACTTTTCTTCTATTTGCATACATATCTAATGGCGTGGGTTCTTGAAAATTTTCCGTCTTTTTCCCAATTTTACGAAGGAATATGGTCCTTTTTTTAAGGAAAGATATTCACAGTGACTGTATATATGTCCTACAATAGCCTTCAATGTTATACTATACATTTCATAATGCACTCACATACTGGAGTGACCTATACTTGAGGGTGTACCTCAGTTTCTGTCCAATTTGACATCATATTGTTAGCAATGTTGGTTCATTTCTGGAAATCTTATTATTGTTGACCTTCTTCTTCTTCTTCTTGAGCTTGTCAGATATGTGGCACCTCTGCATTGTTGCATTTTGTACCATGCTCCAAGCCCAATTTTTTCCTAGTTCCATTGTCTTGGGTCACCTATTTTGTTTATAAAGTCTGATAGGAACTCTTTAGGATATGGATTACCTAGAGTAGTGAATCTTGTAAGGGCAAGAGTATCCCACTCGTATAGGATATGATGAGCTGATTCTACCCCTGCGTGGCATTTCCTACAAATTGGTTCCTGTTTAAAAAGTCCCATTGTATGAAGGTGTTTCCTGAAATGATAGTGCCCAGTAATGAAGCCTACAATTGCTTGAGTCTTCAATCTTGGGAGTCTAAAAATTTCAGACGCAATTTTCTCAGATGAGTTGAAAATCATACTTTTTGCATGTTTCTGTCCAGGAGAATCACACCAAACTTTGTTCATCTCCTGTTTTTCCCATTTTTGAATGGCCTTCCTTGTAATCTTCATGTTGATCCCACAAAAGGGTTCCATTCCTATTGGATTAAAAGAGGATTCCTGTTTTGCAAGTTCATCAGCTCTTTCATTACCTTCTATTCCTATATGCCCTGGCAATTTTTGGCCTTAGTTTTTTTTTTTTTTTCTTGTAACCTTATATTGATTGGTTATAAAATCAGTGAGGAAATTGGATATGAAAACTGTGTGAAGACGAGCATTTTGGCGATAAAAATATTTGTTTTCACTTAAAAAAAAGTCATATTTCTACTTTTTAAAGCATTCGTAAAACTTTATGATCATTGTATTTATGATGCATGTCATCTTGTTTCTTCAAACATGCACTATAACACTCTTGAAGAAAAAAATAAAAACGCCAATTTTCGCCAAGGGCCACCTTGTAGTATATGTTTTTCTTTATACTGTCCGCTTCTGTGGATTACTTTAATATGCTTATTTATTTATTTCTTCTAAGTATAGCTAAATGATACCACAATTAAAAATTAAATTTAAATGACATTTCTAACGAAACGTTATGCATATATATGAGTTAAAATAAATTGCTAAACAAATGCCACACTCAGAAAATCGGGGTTTAATTGTAGTAGGCGTAAATAAATTCTCCAAAGTTATGAATCAAGAATGAACATATAACTTTTTTACAAAATAAAGATATGCAAATAGAAATGTATACCTTTACTTTATATTATACGGAATAAGTGGAAAAATTGATATCTCATAGTAAGCTTTTTCTCTTATTTGAACACTGACACTGAGTTAACATTTAAATCAGTGATTCAATAAATGAGTAAATTATAATTTAACCAACCATAAAAATATCTATCTGAACAATACTATTTATTGAAAACTATGATAATTTGCAGAACACTTTCAAAGTACAAAGTGACAGTTTTCATATATTAGCTTGGGGAAAAAGTAATCCATTAATTTTTCGGTAGACGTCTGTAGTGATCGATATCTCGTGAGGTATCTATCAAACAATTTCAGATTTATGCTCGTTGGAAAGGCGACATTTGACACTAAAATATCCTCTTGCGGTTTTTTGTTTGATTCATTCAGTTACGAGTACCAGGTTTTAAAAATGGAAGACAACAAACAGAAAATTCGATACATTTTCGTTTTTCTCTTGTAACGGCGAAAAAGATAGCCGGGTGGCTAAAATTGTGAAAGGAGTTTATCGTCCTATATAAGACTGTAACAACCAGTTACGTACAATTTTCGTATCGTCGATTCCGTCAGGGTATTTTTGATGTTAGAGATGCACCTCGCATGGGGATACAGCATCGTCGAAAATGTCTATCAAATATCAAAAATGATCGAAGTGAACCGCATGTCAACAGTCGTAACGCGCAAGACCTAAAAATCTACATGAAAGCTGTTTTAAACCTTTTTACAAAGTGAATCCAAAAGAAGTTACATAAAGTTAACGTAAAAATAATGGATTTCTTTTTCCCCAAACTAATATTTAATATTTTAAGAAAAATTAGGAATTTCATTTACTTAGTGATATTTATTAATAAAGTGTGTCCATTCTTAAAAATTGTGGCTATCTTTATTTCCTTATAATCTTGAAAATATGAAACATAATGAAATATTATGTTAAATGTTTTGAAAATTTTTTCTAAAGAAAATATTTAATAATTAAAAATTAAAGAAATATAGTTATTTCCTATATTAAATTTTCTAACTATCAGTTGTCGAGGTTATGACTAGATTAATTAAAGCAATTGTGGTTGAGTTTTGTGCAATCAATACCTGGTGATCAATAACACTCCTAACCAAATTTCAGATAGCGTAATATAGTTGGTTGGTTGGGTTTTACGGCGCAAGGTCCAAGAAAGGACATGCTGCGATAGAGTAATATAGCCTTAAAGAACTGAATTTATTGTTGTAATGCAATGTATCAAATTTTTATATTTAAACTGGAACTCTATAATAATTAATTTATTTGTTTCATTCTATTTTATTCAAATTTGGAATCTTTACATTAATCTGCGAATATTTCTTACTCATATAAAAAAAAATGGTCAAACTAACTTAATAGCTCATTCAATTCTCAAATCTAATAATATTTTGGGAACTAAATGGAAATGTTTAATGAGTAATAAATCATTTATGATTATACATTGGCCTTATGTTAATAAGTTTGTATTATTTAATTAAACGATTAAAATTAGGACTCAGCACCAAATTCGTTCTCGTGTTTTTATCATTAAAATAATAACATTATGAGACCCAAAACTGTAGCCGAATGACTTACGCTTTCGCCATCGGTTCAAGAGTTCGTGGCTTCGAATCCCTCCTTGGTTTTAGTTTGTTTTGGTTTCGAATCTACTCTAAGCCGTAGGTTCCAGTCTGATTAGCCTTCGTGCTCAAGAAATGACCATTGAGGGACAAACAGACCAATAACATTTTGAGTAATTAACTCAAATATTCTTAATTAAAGAAATCTTGATATCTTTATTATCTTGTAATAAATGAATGGAATTAATTTCTTTTCTGATGCTTTCATCTTTTAGTAGAATAAACTTATCTTTAAGTTCTCTTTACATAGAAGAAAGAAAAATAAAAATTAAAAATATTTCTCATTTTAAGAATATTGAAAATGTTACTAATAAATACGGAAAATTCATCATTTTTCATAATATTTTTCAAATTTAAAATTTTTTTCTTATAGTAATGAATAACAAACAGAAACCGTAGGCTATTTCAATATAATTTTACTTTATTAAAATAAAATTTGCAATCGATTTATAATTTTGACCTAATTTTTATTAGAATAAAAGTACTGTCTTAATCGTTCTTCTAAAACAGGTATGGTTATAACTTTCTGGGCCTCAAACTTTTTTAATTTTTTATTTCTCTCGTTGTCTTCAATGATGATCAAGTATATTTTTAGATACGCGGATCATAAAAATTATCATCGGCAATCACCCCAAAATGTCTTGGTGGTCCACTGGTCGATCGCGGTCCTCTTAATATTCACCCCTCATTTAAGATGTTATTGCTGATATTAGAAAATGCTGTCATAGGTTCTTTTTTTTTTTTTTTTTTTTTTTCGTTTATTCATCGTGGAAGTAAGAACCAAAGCCAAATGTGGCTCTCCTGCTATCAAAGACGGGGTTGTTCATACAAAAAATACAATCTTCTGTTCACGGGGATTAAATATTGACACGTGACCTTAGAACCTGGGACAGATTCACGAAGCGTGCTGGCCGGCACTGGTACCGTAGCGAGTTAATGTAAATCTCGACTAAGATGAAAATATTGCATTTTCTGCTCTGTCGCGTTGGCGACGAATATCCATCATGCGTCATTAAATACGGATTTGAAACTAGGAAACTATTTCCTAAAGGATTACCGCCAAAGAGAATAGGATGGAATAAAAAGGATTCTTACTCGTTTTTGTTTTTACGCATTCTTCGGTGTGTCAAATATACTATAATACCTTTTGCATATATCATACATTTTTGTATAAAATAAGAGATTTCATTATTAAGATTTCAAATTTAAATAATATTGATTAGGACCATTTTTATTTTTGTAAAGTTGGTCCTAATCAATATTATGTAATTTTTATTTTTGTAAAATTGTATTTGCAATACCAATAATGATGAACATCTACTCTAGTAGAAACTTCAAATAATTCAAACTATTTTTCATTTAAGTTTCTTGTAATATTTTTATGAAAAGAATATGCTTAAAAAGAATATTTAAGTTGATTGGACAATAAACTACAAACGTTTATCATCCAATCGAAATGATTTAATAATACAACTTCATCAAAAAACAAAAATTTGTTTTGTAATTTTTAAAGATTATGAAATGAAAAAGATCTGGTTCTTTTAAAATTATGTTTAGTATGTTTTTAATTGCTATTGAATTAAGATGCTTTGTTATACATACTTAATTGTTATTGAAAAAGAAATTATTTGAAATTTAATTATGTTTAACTTAAACAAGTAGTTGATTAATATCAAACTTTTACAATTTACAAAGGGTAGCTTAAGAAATATGGTTGTAATTTTATAATTAGGTTCTAAATCAAATGAGAGATTAGATCCTTATAATACTGTAGAAATAATTTCTACATATGATATGATAAGGATATGACTATGATATGATAATCATATCATGAACTACTATGATATGATAATCATATCATTGTTGTTGATTAATAATATCTATTTAAATAAAAAAAATAGAATGAAAAAAAGGTATTTAAATTTTTTAAACGTATTTAGAATTATGGAGGAAGCTTGCTTTAAGAGAAGCTCTTAAAAGAAGCTTGCAGGAATATTTTCTTCTGGTTATCTGATGATATAATCTAAATTAGCAAACGTTATTTCCACAGCTTACGAAAAATCAACTGTTTGTAAATTTTTTATTTGAGATATTGATACTACAAATAAGTAACTAAACACATAATACCTCAAATATTTTTATTTGTATGCAGTAATGGTTCACATTTTCTGATGAATAAGCAGTGACTGCTTATTCATCAGAGATATGTGACGTATTAGGAAAAAATACTTAAAAATAGTAAATTCGGAATCTTTGAAGAAATGATGAATTGTAAAATTACGCAGTCAACCGTTTAGAATTTTTCATACACCGCGTTACTTCAAAGAATAAATTTACTGTTCAAGATTATCATCATATTTGTAAGACAGCACATCCATTGCAATATACACGATACATCTACCGATAAATATTTGCATCTAACCTTGGAAAGGCAAGCACTGCTAAATTAACAATTGCTTTTTTATGTGCATTAAATCAGCCTCTGTAATTTTGGATGACTTTCAGATTTATTATCTCTTTTCTCTCCTTTCCATATATTTTTTCAAATATTTTCGAACCTATTTTAAAAATCTATGATAATTATTTAGCATAATTAAAAAATAGTTTAAGCCCTAAGTGTTTTTAGGTATTAATATTTCATCAAAGCTTTAACTTTTCTTGGCACAACTATACTCACAAAAGATATTACAATACTTATATTATTGTAAGTTTTATTAAATATGCATTTTATTATAATCGTTTAAATTTTAAACATCTGTACGAAATAAAATGTTTAAAGTATTTCGACATCTTCAAAAGCAATCACGTGATCATATAACAAGCTATAATACTCATTTAAAATAAATATTCTTAAATTGTTGAAATAATTAAGCAATATTTTCGAGTTCAAGCATCTAGAACCCATAGTCCAACGTACATAAATTTTATATTAAATTTTATGTTATATAAATTTTATGCATAATATTTTCTAGTGAAAACAATATGCAATTAACTTTGTTTCATGAATTGTTCAAATTTAGAATTCAAATTTTAGAAAAACCTTTAATAACAAGATGAATCATTTGGAAAGAAAAGCAATTATAAAAAGGAATAAAATGATTGACAAGAAAATAAATTAAACTAGAAAACTGTGAAAAGGTAATAATAAAAATATTGAAATAAGAACTTCACTTCTTAAAAATTGTGGAAAGTTAATATTTATAAAAATAAAATATTGAAATCAAAATTTCTCTTCTTAAAAATGACATTATAGAAATAAGCTATGAAAACGGCATAAAACAATTCTTCTTATTATTTTTTTTTACTTAGCCATTTTTTTTATACTGTTGTAAACGGTGTTCAAGAATTTTAGTCTTTATATATATATATATATATATATATATATTAATCACATTTACGTGTTATAAATGTATTGTTAATATCCATGTTTTTGTGTGTAGAGTAACATTAAATATATCAACATATCAACTATTTCTATGCTAAAATTTTAAAGTGAAATATTTTTGAACGCAGAAAATATACAATTAATATTGTTTCATGTGTGAATTGTTCAAATTTAGTTTATATTTTCTTTTCCTAGAGAATGAGACATTGTTTCAAAAAATAACACAGCATAATTAGTTCCTTTTCAAATCTGGGGAAATCAGTAAACTCCGTTTTTTTTAATATTTTTTTGCGATAAATTGGTGATTGTTTCCTTCTTTATTGTTAAAACAAATTGAAGTTCCGAGTTGTGACTAATTCTTTAGAACGAAATTTGCTCATAATAGATATTCTGTCATTGGCGATTACCCCTTTTTGGCAGAAAATGATTGACATGGCGAAAAAAACTTTTTTTTTATACCTTTTCAATAATACTTTCAGAAAAATAACATAAAGTTCATTTGTGTATTTTATGTCATCACTGTGCCATTCAAATTTAATAGTTTTGCAGATTTACAAAATAATGCAATTAAGCTACTTTAGATTTCAGTTTAATTTCAGATTAAAAAATTTAAATTTAATTTTTTTTAAAGTTTATTTAATTTTTTTTAAAATTAAATTTTTTTTTTTTGTAATTTAAGATTTTACCTATTCATGCGAATATATTCATAATGTTACAGACCATTTTTAATTACAAAGAAATAAGTGATTTTCATTGATAAAATTTCATTTTATCAATGAAATTATATGTTTTTATCAATTTATTCATCAATGAAAGCTTATTACACTTTTGCTTCATTAATTTTTTTTAATTTTGTTAATTTTTGTGCTTTAATTATTTTTTAAATTTTATTATTATCTATAACTACTGATTACAGTGAGAAATTAATAAACTTATTTTCAATTATTCATTTGAAAGTAAAAAAGTAGAACAAATTTTAATTTACTAAATTGGTTATTGTTTGATTGATTTTTATTTGGAGATTTTTTGACATTAGGTTTACATAGTTGTATTGTACGTATATGCGGAAGAGAAATGTGAATTGCTATTTTATATTGAAGAGTAATGTTAACACTTACAACTTCCCTCATAGATTCATCTTAACGTTTCATTGATTAGTTTAATTATCAATTAGGATATATATTTAACTTCATGAGAATGAAAATAAAAAAGTATATTATTGTCTCAGACCTTATAAAATTTTTGAAATAGTACATTTTAATTGTCTTGCATCTTCTACGACAGTAAATAATGTATAGTAATGCTATGTAACTGACTTGTGTACTAATACGTTTATGTAAAACTACCATTACGCACTTGAACAAACATTACATCGTCGCGTAGAAAATCTTAAATGTGGGCACAATAAACTAACATCAAACGCTTCGTTTTTTTAAACTATGATCTAAACCAGAGGTGGGGAACCTTACCATTAGAGGCCACATTTAAATTAGGCAGCAATAAGAGAGGCCGCATAAGCTGATTGACCTAAGAAAGTGACTTTTGTGAAATTATTATAGTTTTTCTATAGATTTAACAATTTATTGCATAATATAGAAAAAATAAAATATAATACTACAAAATTTTAAATATAATATACATATAAAATAATATAAAAATATAAAAAAAATACAATAAAAAATATTTAGATATAAAGCCAACATTTCGGCAATACTCTGAAAAAAGTATAATTGATTTCTGAAATTCTTAAATCTCCGAATAAATAATTTTTCACTTACCTGAAAATTCTACAATTTTTTAATTCCCATTATTCCTTCTAAATAAAAAAAGAAAAAACACACATAAGCCAGCTTTTTTTTCGTTTAGTTCATTCTTATTGCAACTTGGGGGTGCTAAAAACTGTTTAAAAAATTAACATTGAGTGTCCAAGTCTGAAACGGATGGTCTGTGGGCCAGAGCCTCGCTCATGCGTGTTAGAGTCCGTTTCAGACTAGTATTCTGACGTCATGTTACAATATGATTGTATTTGGCGGGATTTTTTGCGCAACTGTCATGGCGTTGATATACAATAGTTGTTTGAAACAAACTCTACCATTTTGTACTAGGTGGCAAAGGGCCGCACAAGAACCTCGCGGAGGCTGCAGGTTCCCCACTATGGTCTAGAGATATGGTTAACAACTGAACATCCAAGCTTCCATTACTGTAGAAATGAATTGGTATTATCTCCAAAGAATGTTGAACATGCATGTTTTTTTTTCTTTTTTTTTTTTTTACCATGACATACTAATGCCAAATTCTACCGGGATATGCATATAAAGTGCTTGAATTGTTTCTTACTGTTATTAACTCCGATTGCTTGCACAAGTTTAGCTTAATTAATTAGATGTAAGTGGTCACTGATTTATTATAGAAAGAGGTATGAACTTACTGAACAGAAAACTGCATGTTTATAGCCCATTTTTGACAATGAAGAGTTGAGGAAAGAGAAGTTCTTTAACAATGAAGCACCTTACGTGTTTCGTTCAAATTGGGATTCTATGTCAGTTAATTACCATTTTGAGGTCGTAATTTGCATAAGAAAAATGTAAATAAATCACAAAAATATTTATGTAAATAACTTCACATAAATAATAAATGAAAGACCTAAGATTTTTTTTAACGGTGGGCACTGGGTAATTAATCCTTCGCCACCACAAGGCCGGAAACTGATACTCATTTAGCGTTACACAGTATGCACCTGTGAACCAAGCCTCGAAGGCGAGTAGCATTGCCCACGTCACACCACCACAAACCCGTTTATAGGTTGGGCCACATTCATCCATCATCTTAGAATAAGAAAGGACAAAGAAACACTGAGAGAGAAGGAAACGTCCATGCCGAAATCTGGATTCGAACCCGGAACCAACAGCCTAGGAGTCAGGAACGCTAACCACTCAACCATTGGCCTGCAAGACCGAAGATTACTCCACTGATTTACACATTTTTTGCGCAATGCAACTACCTTTAGGATAATTATATAGCATTTGAGATTTCGTTATATGACATTTGATGACATTTTGATGACATATGATATGTTATATGATATTTGATCTTTTATTTCATTTATTACAAATATATTGGTTAACAAACTATTGGAATTATTGAATTTTAATTATCAATGGTTTTAACTATCAAGCTTAATGGCTTGTTCCAATCTATAAGAACTTTGTTATATATTTTTATAACTATTCATATTTATTGAACTCTGACGTTTTTGAAAACAAAATCTTTTACATTTTATGTCACTATCGAGTTTCTCACAATCAAAAAATGAATAATATGAGAAATTCGCGTAGTTTTTTGTCAGAATCCTCGAGACATAAAATGTAGAATTTTTGCGACAGTAATAACGATTTCATGAGAGAAATGGATTTATGTTCCTTCTTTTTTACCTGACCTCTTGAAAAAGTTGAAGATTTCTTTAAAAGGTCAAGCTAAAAAAACCAGGTCTTCAAAGCAACTCATATGTTTGGTTATTACTTCTCTAATATCACTCATAACTCGAAAATATTTAATGACAATCTGTTCCCGGTCAGATTCTACTCTTCAGATCCAGGTCACGAGTTCTTGCAAAAATCTTAGAGTTGCAATAAAACCTCGCCAAAGTCCTCGAAGAACTAAACTCCCACGATATCTCCCCCCATTTGCTTACCACAGTTCATGAAAAATGAGGAGCTTTTAGCAAAGATTCAATTCTGTTTCCCAACATGGACCTGCCGCATACGTTAAAATGGTTCTAGATCTGAAGTGGCCTCTATTCTTTCCCTCGTCAAAGGTACCCGTGTGCCTCACATGCTACGGTTGACATTTTAGTGACAACAGTGACATTCCCTGCCGGGACAAGAGCCCACTTCACCAGTTTTTTTTTTTTTTTTTTTTTTTTTTTTTTTTTTTTTTTTTTATATATGGGTACATTAGGAATATGTATTCAGGATTTTTTTATGGATAAAAATTAATGTGATCAGTAATCTCAGGATTTATCCAGCATTATCTGCATAGGTATGATTATGAATGGTAATAACGTTTCTTTATTTTCAACATAACAAAAACATGTATGAAGAGAGTGATTAAAAATAGTAAATTTCTAAATACACTTCTTGAGAATTTATTTAAATTGATAAATTTCTTTCCATAAAGTCATAATATTAAGCTTCATATCATTCAATTATAAATATTTACAAAACTCAAAATGAATAATTGCGATTCAGAAAATTTAAGAAGATGAAAACTCGCTTGTAAATTTTTTTAAAGACATAAGTCATGTTTTACAAAGACAAAAATCATGTTTTTCAAAGACAAAAGGTAAGTTTTCTCAAAGACAAAAATCATGTTTTTCAAAAACAAAAGTCATGTTTTACAAAAACAAAAGCCAAGTTTTTCAAAGACAAAAGTCGTAATGTTATTAGGTTGGGGAAAAAGAAATCCATTATTTTTACGAAAACTTTTATGTAATTTCTTTTGGATTCACTTTGTAAAAAGGTTTAACACAGCTTTCATGTAGATTTTTATGTCTTGCGCGTTACGACTGCTGACATGCGGTTAACTTCTATCATTTTTGATATTTTATAGACATTTTCGACGATGCTGTATCCACATGCGAGGTGCATCTCTAACATCAAAAATACCCGAACGGAATCGACGAAACAAAAATTGTACGTAACTGGTTGTTACAGTCTTATATAGGACGATAAACACCTTTCACAATTTTAGCCACCCGGCTATCCTTTTCGCCGTTACAAGAGAAAAACGAAAGTGATCGAATTTTCTGTTTGTTGTCTTCCATTTTTAAAACCTTGTACTCGTAACTGAATGAATCAAACAAAAAACCGCAAGAGGATATTTTAGTGTGAAACGTCACCTTTCCAACGAGCATAAATCTGAAATTAATTGATAGATACCTCACGAGATATCGATTACTACAGACGTCTACCGAAAAAATAATGGATTACTTTTTCCCCAACCTAATATAATTTAAAAGGGATCAAAATGTTTGAGTATAGTATTTTTAAGTATCATGATACCTTATATTTCTTGTAAAACAAAAGCATTAAAAATTAAATATAAAAAATTATATTATATACTGACGCAATACATATCACGAGACAATTTATCAGATATCATGAAAAGGGTTCACCGTAATTTAATGTTAGGATCATGTTCTTTTGAGTGGAAGATTCCCGGGTTCGACTTCAGCCACTGTTAAACAACGAGAGAAGGGCATTGCATCACTTCTTTTTGAATTCACATTTGTTGGTTTTAGCATTTGTAATTTCTCCCTTGTGACGTGTGAATAAGGTCCATTATCCATGGAAAATCCTCCTGAAAGCAATGGCATATAAACCTCACGCTATCTGCTACTCGATA
Organism: Latrodectus geometricus; assembly: GCA_026290005.1. Classification (NCBI taxonomy): domain Eukaryota; kingdom Metazoa; phylum Arthropoda; class Arachnida; order Araneae; family Theridiidae; genus Latrodectus; species Latrodectus geometricus. The sequence goes on along the minus strand of JAPDSC010093655.1, from coordinate 84,907 downwards.
TCGAAAAATCTTGAAAAGTAATGAACCAAATGTATTCTTGATAAATGAACCGTAGCTTGAAGAGACGCGTGTAAAACAACTGCATCAAAATATCGTAATGACTATTCTAACTGTCATGTTAGAATAGTCATTATTTCTTTAAATGGCATTAATATATCCTATTTTGCTCTCCTTGATTGGATTATAATTGGATATCCATTGCAAACACCACTAAAAATTGTCATTTAATAATTACTTTACATCATGCCGCCCACCCTGTCTAGTGGTCAGCGTACCTGACTGCTGATCGGGATTTCCTGGATGTACGGTTCGAGCATGGATGTACTTTCTCCCCCTCTCTATCCTGTCTCTGTCCTTTCCTTGTATGAATGGCTACCTACCCTATAAACGGGTACCTATGGCATGTGTGTTCAGAGGTCAAGTCAGTCTTCTGCCCTTGTGGTTCCTCTCCAAAAAAGAAGCTGCATATTACCCTATTCTAGATCTTCTGTGGACCTGGTGTGGGCTTTCCTGCACCAGGGGGATAAGCAACAACTTTACATCATATTTCAACCAAAATGCTTAAAACTGTTAAAAAAAAAAAATTAAAAGAACTGACAAATTTTTCTGAATAATTGTAAATAATATTATATATTCAAATTAAAAAAAAATACATCTTATCGTTTCATTCATTTGGGCTGCATTCAAATACCCAGTGTTTATCACTACGTTTTACTCGTTGAAAGGGAGAATTTCTTAAGAGCACTTAACCTCGCCTTTATTCGTTTTTTGTTTATTTTTTTATGATAGGCAGCAGTTTCCAATAATATCTGTCGGAAATTCACCTTCCATCATTTATTGTCTCCAATGTTATTACTCAAGGAGGAAAAAATATTATTGGAAAAGGAAAAGCTTACAATCCATTTCGCTAAATATTCCATCTTACAAAAAAAAATTTTATTTTTCGTTATTGACGTCATCGTGAGTCCTTATTGTTCCTTCCTCTTTTTCAATCTTACAGACTTCAATTTCCTACGAGGGGGAAAAAAAACTTTCGAAGGGAGAAGTTGATGTCAATATTGAAAGTTCTTTTCCCGTATTCTTTTATATTTTCCTTTTTTCACGAAAAAAAAGACGTAATGGCTTTATTTGTACAAAAAGGTCCTTCAGCTGAGATGCTCAAGAAAGTGGATGACAGATGCAGGTCGAGAGACATGCAATTGCATAAAATTCTCTTTTTTTATAAACCAAAAAAGAATCCAGCCAAAATAATAAATTTCTTCAAATCTAAACATAAATTCTATGAACTTTTCGAATCGCTTTCAAAAATTTAATTTTTGAATGAAAAGGTAGATAAATTTTATCTAACATTAATGTTTCTGATTTTAAAATAAATTGAAAAAATTTTAATAAAAACAAATGTCAAGAATATTGTTTATAAAATTTTTAATTTTTTTTTGAAAAAAAGAACAGGATTTATAGAATTGAAGTTAAATATGAATTATTCATTTTATTCTCCACCGAAAAATCTTTGTTCTCATTTAACTAGAAATTTGAATTAAAGAGAGTTCGATTTTATTTCCTCGTTTATTCTCTTATATCAACACTTTAACCACTATTAAATTATTAATAGGTAATTATCAGACTAGTTTAGAACCGCACTAAATTACTGAAATCAGTTATTCTTTGATTACCCAAATAATTTATAGATTAATTGGAGTAATCTATACTAAGGTGAAAATTGTTTAATATTTCAAATTATTTAGATATTATGCAAATTACCCAGAGAAATGCATATTACGTACGAGGCATTCGTCAAAGAATAGATTAATTGGATAGATTAATTGGAGTAATCTATACTAAGGTGAAAATTGTTTAATATTTCAAATTATTTAGATATTCTGCAAATTACCCAGAGAAATGCATATTACGTACGAGGCATTCGTCAAAGAAAAATATGGTCTAAGATGGAAAAAAGAAACAAAACGTCTATGTAAGCTTAAATAAATATCAAATGTTACGTAATTTTTGGTATGTAAGCAATCAAATTATGACAATCAAACAATTAATAAATTAGTTAGTAGAACCAAGCATTAATTAGTTATATTATAAATTACAAAAAAAATCAAATTCTTTGAATATTATTACATTTAAAAAAATTATTATAACATTTAATTTTCGATACCAAAAAATCAAGCAAATCATGAAACAATCCACAAATTAGTTAATAGGATCAATTATTCAATAATCAATTTTTGGAATTTAGTTATACAGGAGCTGTTAATGCGTGCATTACGTAAGAAACGTGAAGAAAATTTTTTATTCTTTTCTGTAATTTAGCAAATCATTTAATCTTCAAAGGAGCTGGGTATTGTGCGCATTATTGTTTTTGAACCAGGCCTGGTTGGTTAGAGCGTCATTCTCGTTACATGAAGATGGTGAGTTCGAATCCCAGCTTAACCGAAGATCCTTCGTGTTCACTAATGGAGACTGGGGCACGTAAAATATGTCGGGTCGTTATTCCAAATTAATGCCTCTGGGGTGGTTGGAGCCAGACTATGGGTCTTCTCTGGTTTCAATCTCTAAATTGGGAGATTCAGATGGTGCTGCCATCTATGAGCCAAAAGCCGAACTTCCACCTTCGTGTGAGGGTGCTCTATTCAAAAAAATGGAAGGCGCTCTTTCTCTCTGACTCCATTCGCCTAGTCTTGACGGATGGGCTTGGCATTGCCAAGTGTCATTAGAAACACAACACAAAGACATTGTTTTCGGACTTTAACGGTAACATCGATGTCTCTATAATGAAAACTTTCTCAGTAATATTTAATTTCAAAAATATTTGAAAAAATAAAAAAGTAAAGGAAAGGAAACCACATATATATAAATATTCATGTATGTAAGTGTATATATATATATATATATATATATATATATATATATATATATATATTCTATAATCTTTCACAAAAAAGTTTTAATTTTATTCTTTTTCTGTCCATCTATAAGAGAAAAACATTTGAAATAATATACTCTGGTCTCAAATTTCAAAGACAACCATAAACATAATAATAAGGTGAATAATGAACATTTTAACAATGAAAAATAACAATAAAATTAACAAATTTGGTTTTTAAATACACCCGAAAATGAACTCTTTATCCAGTTTCATATTTGAATTTTTATTTACCTCGAAAGTAGCCATCACAACTTCTGATTTTACTTAAGTAACAGATCATTTGCTCAAGATTCACAGGCAATAATGTCTTGAAATCTTTAAAAAAGAGCGTTTCTTAAAAGTCTAAAAATAAACTTTATTTCTAAGAGCCCCTGTCAGTGTCTTTCTATGAGGATGTATAATTAACAGCACGTTCGGTTATCAAATTCAACAAATATTCCGATTGTACTATCACGAGAAACTTTAGAAGATTTTATTTGTTTTACAATTCTTATGTGTGCAATCAAACTTAAGCAAAATCCTAAGTTTCCAACCATGATATCCAAGTTGAATTACAGTAATTGAATTGACATGATATGCTTAACCATCAGAGATTACATTTGGGATCAATATCTTGCAGTCGTTTGCTTTCACAACCCCAGGCACAAATCGTGCCATAGACAAAAATCTATCCATCTCTATCGTGACGTTCCAATGTTCTCGAAATTGAGCGCGCAAGCACCTGCGGCTGCCAATCCATTGTACTGGTGCACCCTACCCTACTAATTGCTGGCACCTGTTGATTACAGGGGAGGGCCCCGAGGTGCCAGTTCAAAATGTTTTCCGATTGTTTCCACCCTGATTGTATCGAAAAGTAAACTAGAAGAAACATTTCATTTTTGCTTTTCCTCCCGAGTTATCTCTTGCCGAATCCACGAAACAGGCTAATTGAAGTCCTGATAACGCTGGCGTTGTATTTGGCGCATATTTGTGCCGCTAATTCCCTGTTCATGGCCCCTCATTTGTTGATCGGATGAATGTAGCCAAGCGCACGTCTTTCCCTGAAGGTATCTGTTGCATCGAAATTAAGGAAAAATTATTTTTGGAAACAAATGATTTCCATTTGTTTCGTTTGCACGATTTCCATTGTTTCAAACTTCGTCTAATGGTTGACGTTTAACTAATCAAGTAGAGTTTGTCGCGTGAGATTGGTTTCATACATAAAACGGCATGATTTCTGTACCTTTATAGAAAATTCTTTTATTCGGGAAATAAGTTCGCCTCATTCGGAAAATAAAAGCTTGCATACAGCTGTGTAGTAACTTTATTGTCAAAATATTGATGACAATAGTTTGAATGCACGCAGAAATTTTGATTTCTTTCAACCACTCTAGGTCTGAAATTTCTTTGAAGACAAATTTCGAACTATATATATATATATATATATATAGTCCAATACAAAGAGAAAATGCTTATTCTTTCTCATATATTTCTATAAATTAACTCTGCTTTTCTTCCCATCTTAAAACATTGTCTTATCTTAATTTTTCAGGGTGGTTTATATTGAATCACACATCTCTTTTGGTAGTCCTCTAATTTTCATTTTGTTTTTGAAAAAGGCATTTCAAATGTTATGTACCCATATTTTTTAAATCTTTTTACATTCCCTTCACCTTTATGAGAAATAAGCAAATGCTTGGCCCACCCCTTCTAACTATGGGAAACTTCTGTTTGCTTTTTCCATTATTTCCTGATTGTACTAATAAAACTATAAAATAAATAGAAAAATTTTTTATTATAACGTATATCAATAAGTAAAAACAAATTTATACATAATTATTTTAATATTATTTGAATAATACATACCCTTTCCTTAGAGAAATTAGCATGAAAAATAAACAAATCACACAGTTTTTCCCTCTTTTAAAGTTACTTGCATAAAATCTTTTTATTTGTATTTTAATTTTATGGAAATGTCTCTAAAATATCATTATACTGAATTTTATATACAAGCTTTTCATTCGTGAAGAATAATTTATTTCAAAATAAATTTAATTTAATGTTAGTTTGATTGATAAAAAAATAATTTTTAAAGAAATAATATACATTTAAAAACGGAAAAATTATATTAGGGGAATAAATCAACTACAAAATTTTTAACTTTATCAGTTTCATATTCACAATTAGATTTACAACTTAAGAAATTGGTAGGTGCATAATCCGTTTATTAATTAGTCACTATGAAAATTTTAAAAAATTGGTTTAATTAAATTTCTAACTTGAATCAGGACACTGAATCTCGATCTCTCACTGTAACTGACTACGTGCATCGGTAAGATTTTTCATTAAAAAGACATGTTTATAGTTTACCTCTAAATAGTTTGCATATTTTAACAAGAAAAATAGCATTGTAAGTCATTTGTTTTATTTTCTCATGATAGTAAGTACTAATTTAGACAAGGAAGTATGCTTCTTATATGTCAGGGGTGGCCAAACTTTTGGGATCCGAGGTCTATTCCCCATTTAAAAAATCGAAGGTGGTCTACCAATGGCAAAGCTAAATTAACGTACATATTTATTTTCGGTAACAATAAAAAATGATAAATTATGTAATTTTTCTAAAAAAAATATTAATATTTACAAAATAAAAATTTACTGACGAAAATAATCAAAGTATTCATATATCAAAAACTGTCCATCCTTTTCACTTCGTTTAGTTGAAATTTGGCACTGTATATATGCGACAAGTTTATAATATTGTTGCTGGTTCGAGCTTATTGCAATGTATAAACACGAAATTAAATGTTCATCTGTTAAATGCGACCAATGTTTGCTTTTTGTTCATAGTTGAAAAAGTAGATTCGAAAAGATACATCGATACAAAGTATGATTTCAAATACAAAATCAATTTGTAAATATTTGGAAACGTTTCCTCAGATATTAATTTCAAAAATCAATATCGCTATATGCTCTGGATTTAAGAAATATATTGCATGTTAATTTAATAATTTCTTTCTCGACCGTGATTGATGTGATATCTATTAAATATCCTATTTTTTCAGATACAATGTTGGCATTTTCATTAAATGGAAATATCATAAAATTGAGTATTTCTTTCAACCTAATTGAGTCAGCGAATCTTCTTTCAAATTCTTCAAACAAAACAAATAAGTATTAAGCGAAATCTTCGAAGTCTCGGTATGGATTATGGATGCACTCTTCCTCCATATTTTTGAAGTTTCTCAATTCATGTTTTCTTAATTGAGATGCATACCTTTCAATAATTTTTTTATATGTTTTAGTCGCTCTCATCATGTCCGGTTTAGGTTTTAAATCGTAAACCTTTAATCATAAATCTTTAAATCGTAAATCTTTGCACAGTTTGTTTTGGGTTTTAAAGCGTAGACTGTAGTAAATTTTTATTTTAAATAATTCATTGATTCTATGTCATAAGTCAAAAATTAAATTATTAATATCCGAGTTCATTATCGGGATGGTCGCGTGGACTACCTAAAATGTCTTCGCGGTCTACCAGTCGACCGCGGTCGACGTCTTGGCCACCCCTGTTATATGTTATGGCTGTGGTTTTACTTCTGAAAATGTAGCAAGTGGAGGATGTGCACGTGCAGTTCTTGTTTTACTTCACTTCAAAGCACCTTTTCATTTGCACACCAGCTTAAAAAGGGCCTTAATAGCCTTCTTTCAATAACTTATCAGCTGTCAACTGAATATGAGAAGATTGGTATTGTGTTCATGAGTACCACCTGCAACACTAATTTCAATTCTGTTTGCTTTTAGAGTATTAATCTCTTCCAGCCTGACTTCGCAAAGCTCTCCAGAAAAGTTGAGCACTTGGGTTAGGAAAAAGTATCTTTTATAAACTGCGCCAGATTATAACCCGCTGTTGTCATAACCTCCACGTCGTGTTCAACTGAGCCCTGTTTTCCTTAAATAGAAGGGCTAAAAGTCAGAAGGCAAACAGTAAGGAGGCACTGACAGCTACTCGTCAAAAAAATATCTCTCCTCACCTTTTGTTGAGGGAGGAGACGGGACAAAGAATCACAAGGGGGTCTCCAGCCATTATTTGTGGACCTTTCACCACCCTTGACGCGGGTGGAGAAATATGCAGCGTTTCGATTATTCGCAGCCAGGGTATACATATTTGCAAACAAGGAACATACTTTGCGGATGAGAGGACAATGTTATGAGAAGGTTTTCTTACCACTTTGTGGTGCACTTGGCGTAAAATAAGCAAGAAAGTAAAGATTCTTAAGAATTCGAATGCCATGTTAGAATAGAGCAATTTCCGTCTGAGTGCTACTGGATTTCACTCATAGAATAAAGTAAATATTTAAAAAATAATTTATATTTCCTATTTTATTGTCGTAAAATATTAAGTGGAGCAGCGAAGCCTTACTATATTGCATTTACAATATATATATATATATATATATATATATATATATATATATATATACAGAAATATATGAACTTTAGATAAATTTAGTTTTTATTTGACTTTCATTAGTTGATTAATTTAATAAATACAATTTAATTATGTAAATCATTTTTAATTGTAAAGAGGGGGATACACTATATTCGAAATCAAAACATGTTTACTTTCCAGAAGGGTTCAAAACAAGGATATTAAAAAAATCGATTTTAAAAGAAATACATTTTTTCTTTAAAAAAAAGATACTTAAATAAAGCAGCAAATTTAAGTGGAATTGATTTTTTTCGGGTTACATACAACTCATAAGTATAGTATAAACTATTCGTAATATTTAACATGCTTAGAGTATACTATTAATGATAACTTTAAATGCGTCTTATAAAACTCGAAGAGACGCTTTTTATTTTTGAAAACCATTAATAAAATTTAATTTGGAATCAAATTCTAGGCAATATTTTTTTTTATTTTAACGATTGCGATTTAAATATTTTTGATTCACAAAATGTAGTGTTTATGTAGCAAGATCTCATTCTAAGTTATATACTTACCACATAATATAAATGACTTATTTATTATATGGATGCATCAAGTTATCAAATCAGGAAATTTGATCTTTATAACTTGATTCCTAAGGAAGATTGATTAGACATTAATACTTATCTAGTTGATATTATAAAGGTTGATATTATTTTAACTTCTACTTCTTAATTTTATATCCTCTTTTGCTTTTAAACTACAATATGAGATATTAATTGATTACTTTAAAATGAAAAATTATTATAAATAAAACGATAAATATATTTTTATTAAGAATTCAATGTAATTTTTTTCCATTTATTTCAATTAGAAACAATTTTAACAATTTTAATTTTAATCCAAAACTTATTACAATGGAATATTTTTCTGTTTAATTTCATGTAACGATACTTTCAGTTTTTTTTTTTTTTATTTATTCAATATTCAATAAAAACGAGGCAATAAAATAATTAATAATAGTTTGTGGTTTTTGATACAAGCGGTGTTTTGATACTCGTTCAAAGGTACGAGTAAAAAACGCTACTTGATAAAAAAAAATAATTTGATATTTAATAATTTTTATTTATCACATTCTAATTCTCCATTTGATAAATAATAAATGAAGAGTTTTCTGTAGTAAATTATTATTGTGTGTGAAAATTATATTATTAAATCTTTTAATTATTAATAGTATTAAATATTAATAACTGAATAAATTATTACTTAATTAGACTGAATAAATTATTATTAAATCCTACATTACAATTATTAATAATTTTAATGATAATTATTTTCACAAGATTAAAAATTACAATAATAATTTAGAAGGACCACATACTTGCTATTCTAATTAAATTTATAGTATCAAAGCTTAGCCTAGCTATAAGTTTTTTTCTCGATTTAAAATCTGTACAGTAATAATTTGTCACTACTTTAATTTTTTTTCTCCTGGTTTTGGTATAGTGAAAAGAGGGTGTGTTTCGTATTGTATCAACACCCAACACAAGCTCGCCAAAACTATTTTCGCCCTAATCATTTCTGACGTCAAAGCAGCTACTGTTTTTCTAGCTTTGTCTGCATATTTCATCCTCCGTCGGAGCCGACAGCGAATTATTTTATTTTATCACTTCCTCTTTTTCACTTTTCACTACTCAACTCCGCGGGGTGTCCACGCAGCTGCTGGAATAACTGTAATGAAACTATTATTACTACATAAAAAGAATAAATATATGATTTTTTTTTTTCTAAATTTTTCGAGGAGGTGTATTTTTATTAATGGACGGGGGTGGAATGAGGAGAATAGAGAGATCAGGTGATTTTCAATTGTTGTCGGGTGTGTGGGAGGAGACGCATCTCATCAGGAGGTGCTATCCTAAATGAGTTTGTGCGCGCCCCCGCCATCTTCGCAGCTGTCTGTGGCCCGAGAAGCATGTGCTCATGGAGAAATGGACAAAATGTTATGAATACTAAAATATTCACCTTCAACAGAAACTTTTTATTTTAGAAATATTTTACAAACAATTTGTTAAACCAACTTATAATCTATTTCTAAAATAATTTTTTTTTTTTTTATCTTTATCCTTTAAAAATTATAGGACTTTGCATTTTTTTAAAGATTTAAGGATACCATTGCATTAAAGATTACATAAAATAAACAAAGAAAGTGATAATGTTTTTAGAACTGGAAAAGAAACTGGTAATGTTTTTAGAAGGAAAAGAACGGGTGATGTTCTTAAAACTGGGAAAGAACCGGTAATGTTTTTAAAAGGAAAAGAACCAGTAATGTTTTTAGAAGGAAAAGAGCCGGAATGTTTTTAGAACTGGAAAAGAAACTGGTAATGTTGTTTTCAAATGTATAGTTGCAAAGCTGTAAATATCTGTTGGTCTTCAATTTGATTTATTATAAATTAATTTGTAAATATTTTCCTTGAAATATAAACTTTAAAATACATATTTTAAAGAAAACAATGAAATTAAAATTTAATTATTGAATTACTGAGGGATTTCCACCTTTCGAGAAATCACACGCCCGAAAAAACTGGAAAATTTAGTAAATTGTGTAAAAGAGATTATTTAATCACTATTATGTCTTGTTGATTTAGAATTTATATAATTTGAATAAAAAATTTTGGGATTTAATGAAAAATTGGAAATTAAATAATTCACTGATTTAAAAATTAAATAAAATATTAAATGAGATCCAATACTAACTGCCCTGTTTTTCATTCAAATTTCATTACGAGACTTTCTTTGTCTACAATTTTAAATATCTTACCGAGTTTAAGGGAATACAAGAAAAAACTTTATTATTATTATTAGTTTTTTCTTTGAATTAAAGTCAACTTTCTTTCGTCGTAAATTGAAAAGGAATTCAATTTTTCAATCCAACAATACATTCTCAGTCAAAGAGTATTTAAATAATAAAACGTTCTCAGAAAAAGAAAAATGTATTAGTTTGAACTGAAAAATTCCCATTTTTTCACTTAAAAATTTGTATTTAATTGAAATTAAATAAATCAATTTTTTTAATTAAAGATTTAATTTTGTATTAGAAGCTTTTCCATAAATCAAAAACATTACTTTCTAATGTGAATTTTTAAATATAATAGCTTTTAATTTTTAATATAATAGTTTAATTTGGAAATTTTAAAAATAATAGTTTATTCTGGAGAAAAAATGACAAATCAAATTAAGAAAAAATTTGTTTTTAATTTCATAAGATCAAGTTAAAAACAAAATTTTTCATTTATGATCGATACACTTTCTTTTTATAGTATTCTTTTACGCAAAAATTCAACATGTACATTCAACATACACATTCATCACATTTTAATAAAAATATCAAATGTGTGAATTTCAATATCATTATTAAAATTCACTTGGAATTCATTTGGAAATATCAAGAAGTTTAATTGAATGGAAGAAAAATTTTATGAAATCATAAATATAATAATGGTTTATTTTTATGGAAAAATTAAATTAAAGTACGAGATATTTTGTTCTTTAATTGATCAAATTAAATAAAGAACAATTTTTTTTATTTATGATCACTACACTCCATTCTTACACCAAGTTCAATGCGCATATTCAACATTCACATTCATCACTTCATTCTTCAGCATCATTCTCAAATTTTTAGAATGTTGCGTATTGTATGCATGCATTTTAATTTTGCAATTAGATTAATCACAACAACCACATTCATCTTCACCTTCATTTTTCTGATTTCATTCCTAAACATGTCCTCATCACATTCTCAGAAAGATGTATCTGCAACGACTCTAATCAAATTATGAAAGAAAATTTTCGATTTGACCTGCTGGAACTTAGATATCACGTGACCAAGCAAGAGTTTTTCCTGTTCATACAAATATAATGATGAAAGAACGGTGAAAATGGAAAAAAAAAAGCTAACAAAAGTTTCGCCTGATTGCTTCTCTGCACATTCCGCCCAGTGGCCATCTTGATAAAAGAGGGTGACGGACGATATGATTTCGTTATAGAAAATTAGCCTCGCGCTATTGCTTCTCCTTTCGTGATCTTCACACGTGCTGCTCTGCAGGGAAGCTAACTTGCGTCATGTAGGGGCAAAGAGCTACCGATATTGAGCTCTGATTTAACAAACAAAATAAACATTTTGCAAATATTTCTTTTCATTTTTATTTCAATTTTCTTCACTAAAAAACAGTTCAAATTATTAATACTTAAAAATTTAAATTGGAAAGTTCACATTTAGGAAAAAGCTTTTAATTCAAAAATAAACCTTTAATTCATAAAATTGATTCATTTAATTTCAATTAAATAAATTTTTTCAAATGAAATGGTTTGAATTTTTGAATTACTTACATACTCTTTGATTGAGGAGATATTGTTTGATTGAAAATTTGAATCCATTTTCAATTTATGCCAATTTAACTTAAACTTTATTTCAAAAAAAAAAAAGAAAATGATATTCAAAAACAGAAAATTTTTGTTATTAAGTCAGAACGTTTGCATTTACTTGTAAATAATCATAACATTCAACTAAAAAGAATTAAATTGCCAAAACTTCTCAATTTTTTTAATAACTAAAAGCATATGTGCTTAAAAATGGTTTAAAAGTTAGTTTTGATGAAAATTTTGTTCCTAAATATGGTGTACATTTTAGCACAAACTAAGATCTTAATTTGAAAGGAGCTTTTTTGCACAAAATAAAATCGCTATTTATTTTAATGTAGATAATATAAAAAAAACTAATTGAAACAATAATTAAAGATGGCTTTCAGGAAATTTAATTTAATTTCTATTTTATCCTTGATAAATATAATACTGTTTTTATAAGTTAATGAATAAGAGAAGTTTTTACTCTCACGACAAATAAAATGTATCACAAAATTTTATATTATATATACAGATAGATAGCATAAACAATACAATTTGATATGGAATGCAATTAAATATAACGATTATTTGTTTTATTTCTGATATCTGTGGTTGCTGATTAATTGCTTGTGGTAATTACTGATTAAAATAGATCCCAAACTCCTGAAGACACCGACGCTTGAAGTTGGAATCGAACCCAAGAAATTGTAATCATTGTAATAACCACACATTTACCAATTCGGTGCTTATTATTTGATGAAAAGCAGTTTTTTACTTGATCAAAATTATTAAAATGTAAGAATTCTAGTAACCAAAACTTAAATTAGTCAAATATTTAATTCAAACATATTTTAAATAAATTTATATCCATATATAAATCCCTTCATAAATAAGATTGGCGGTTCTTGGAAAAATTCTATTAATTATTACTGTAAAAAGTTCGAAAATTTATTTCCTTTTCTTACTATTGAAATTTATATAGAGTTCCATCAAGTTGTTTAAATATTTTCAACTGTGATTCAAAAGTTTTATTAATAATAAATGTAATTTAATTTTCAATATAAAGTAGAATAGTACACTATTTCACAAATTTCGATGAATAATCAATGCTTTAATTGTGTCTATTTGATGATGAGATTGCAATGTTACTTGTCATCCTTGTCGAATACTGCATTTTTATTGACTTTGAAAAACGAACTATTGAAAGATTTGCCAATTAACACATGGTGCGATTTTTTACGCATTTTAAAAACAGAATGGAAAAATCATACCATGGTAGATGAATAATAATTCCCAAAGCTATGTAAATACACACGTTTTATGACTATTTTTCTCTTCATTATCTTAATTATTTTATAACAGTATTGTTTTTTCTAAAGTGCTTTATATTTAATTCAAGAATAAGTTGTTAATTATCATGATAAGTTATGACAAACATGTAATACATGTTTGTCATAACTTATCATGATAATTAACGTAATACATAACTTAAACGTAATACATAACTTTACAGTGCTTACATAAACGTAATACTTTAATTAATGTAATACATGTTTGTCATAACTTGTAATACATGTTTGTCATAATTTATCATGATAATTAACTACTTATTCTTGAATTAAATATAAAGTACTTTAGAAAAAACAATTTACTTATTTATGTAATACATTAATAAATAATTATAAGACTTAACATGGCTTCAGAATTTCCATTTTCGTGCATTTGAAAATTAGAAGAACTAATTGTAGTTTTAGTCAATTAGAATAAGAACTGAATGTAAAAATATTGATTGTGTGGATATGCACTTGAAAATATAAGAGAGTTTTTAAAGACTTCTATAATTAAAGTGAAAAAAATTGCACATAAATAATTCCTGAAAACAATAGTTATGTATAATTTCATTCCGTGAATTTTTATGAAAGTTTCGTGCATGAATTTTTATTCGGGAAAAATTAATTTTATACAATTCAGAAAAAATATTTCAAAGACAAATAACAAGATTTAGAGATTTTGAAAAAATTACCCTAATATTTAAATACTAATATTTAATACGAATAATTGGTTATTATTTTCTAATTGAAATTACATTAGCAAAAAATAAAAATACTAATTTTTTTAAAAAATTCTAGTAAATTTTTTATTTTATTTTATTTTAAGTGTGCAAGTTACTGTACTTATAAGATTTGACTGAAAATCTCGAAAATTTGGCAATGTAAATTTTATCTTAGAATGACTTTTAAAAACACACACACAGAAAAGAAATATATAATTTAATATTTCTTCTAAACTCTAAATAACGTAATTAAATAACAAAAATCTTTTATTTCTTTTAATAAAAACTTATATAGCATTATAGCCATAAATGTTATCAATTTTTCACTATATTAGAAGAAATATTATTTTTAATGTATTAAAGTAAATTAAAATAGTTATTTTAATTCATAATCATTTAGAAATTAATCATCTATTTATGACACAAAACTAATTAATCATTCAATTGTGCATCACTCATATTATTACAGAATTTTATTAACCATAGTTTCATATAAAATAAAATTTTTTTTAAAATTTATTAGTATTTATTATCCTTTATACAACTTATCCTTATACACCTTATCAATGAACATTTATACAACTTATTATGATTCAGGTAATTGTAATTACAATTAAAAAGAGTGATATAATATTATTTTTTTAATCACTCAATCATTTATCTTAGTACAACCAAATCATTTAAATCTATAAACAAATATTTATGATAAAAAAAAAAAAATCCACATGATTATTTCGATTGAATTTAGAAATAAAAATCATTTCTTTAAAAGAAAAATTTTAATTTATAAATATTAATTATAGTAGAAAATGCAATATGTTTTAATGTATGTAATATTTAAATATCTTTCATTCGATAAAGGTAAACACGTTAAAGTGAGTTTTAGACATGAAGAATTGTGAAAGAATGAACTGCAATAGTAACCATAACAGCCACACTTTTCAAACATGCTTTTCAAAACTCCATTAGAAGTCTCAAAGTTTATTTATGGTTAACTATCTTATCTCCCTACTCTATAAGAAAAGGCGAGGATTCCTTTCTTAAAAGAAAATTTCCCGCTTTATACTCCTCCATTGAGAAATGAACTGTATCGTTTCAATTGTGCTATTCAGACCATTAAGTCCCTTGGCATTATGGCTATTACAATTAGCCTAGAATGGTCGCCAACCATTCATCACATCGATATTTCCTGCAGAGATTCCACGAAAATACCCGGAGATATATTCTTAAGCCTGAATTTACAATTGGGCATTTATATGGCTAGGCGTGAGCCTACTAAACTGCCAACAATAGAGATAAGACACCTTCCGACCCATTCTCTAACACAGTGGGCAGATTCACGCCGCCCCTGGAATTAGAAGGGGCCATTATACTCTGGAGATCCCTAGGCACACCTTTCACACCCCTGGGATCACCAGGGGGCGCTTTTGTCTCCATTGTCGTCCCTGTCAGCAATCCCTATGGATTTTCGTTCGCAAGAGGGCAGATGCGGAGCTTTTAAAAAGCTATAAATTTATTGGGTCTCATCGTACAGTCTCACGTATCAGAAGCGGCATCGTTCGTTATGTACTAAATGCCTTTTTCTCTCCCTCCCTTCCTAACCTTTCACACGATTTTTTCTCTGAAATTCCATATGGGTTATCATAATTAATAATTTTCGACAGCTCCTATTACCTTGCACTTCTATCATTAAAAGTGATCATTAATATATTTTTTATATGTTTACTTTATTAAAAAATGTTTTATTTTTATTTTCATTCTAAAAAAATGTATTTCTTTCGAGAAATTATATTTTATATTATTACATTTTAATTCTATTCTTTCAAAGCATAAAAATAATCATACAAACATAAAAAAGGGTATTGTGCATTTATTTAAAAAAAAAAAAATAGCTCTTATTTGCCATAAGCTTCATAATTTAAATTAACAAACATTAAACTTTCCATATTATCTATCTTTAGTTCATTTATAATTGTATTTCTAAAATTCATTTATGATTTTTAAATGTGGTTCTCTGTTTAGTTTTGTGAAATTGAGAAAATGAAATTTTTTTTGTCAAGTTTCCGATTGTTTGATTTTGTTGAATAATTTACTATCGACAAAAAATACTAAAAAAAA
>JAPDSC010093655.1:31472-51011 GCA_026290005.1 Latrodectus geometricus | reverse complement strand
ATATATATATATATATATATATATATATATATATATATATATATATATATATATATATATATATATATATTACGTTTTTATCTTCTGGAGATAATATACCGAGGTGGCTGTTTAGAAATTTTTTTGGGGTTCTTTCCTTATGACACGTCAATGCGACCAATAACCCATGAGAAGTTTACTTTGAAGTTGGTATAAAAGGCTATAAAATTTTTTTCAATCATTAAGCTATCATTTATGATGACTCAATATACTTGTGTTTTATTCTATATTTATTCAGTTTTAACTTATTTTGTTTGCCTCTCTCCCTATACATATATTTTTATTTTGCTGCAATTCATATTCAAATTCATTGAAATAAAATAAATATTCGAAATCCATTTCCTATAATTTGTCTTTAAAAATAGTTTGAAATATCTTTCCAAATATATTGGAAATGATGAAATATTTAAATCTAAAAATATGTCACGGTTCATCAAATATAAAACAGGTTTATTAAGATTTTAGTCTCAAATTTCAAGCATTACATTTAAAGTAGCATAGTTTGCTAATAGTGATTTAAGTAAAGCATTAAATTGAAATATATTTTTAAACTAAGTATAATAATAAATAATAGTATACTTTTACACAGGAATAATATTATATTTCATACTTAGTCAAAATAATGAATAACTATTACCAAAACTCTTAGAGAACCGAAGTAAAATTACAACTATTTAACGAAGCATTCAATAATGGCTAATATAGAATTTGACGTAATAAATGATGACATGAATAAAAAAGTAAATTAAACCTAAGTATTTAAGATGTTTATTTAAATGTTTCAATACAGGAGCTATGATTTTCAGTAAAAGGATCCGAAATGCTATTCAACGATTTTAATTTATTTCAACAAGAATAAAAATACAGTTTCAACTGTTATTCATCTTATTCTGGAATATGAATCTGAGTATTTGTTTGAATATCATTAAATTATTCGTGTTGTTTTTTATTCGTGTTATCTTTTGTAAATGATTAAAAAAAAATCACTCTGAATAATAAAAATTTAAAGAATCATTTAAAAATAATAGTGATCATTGTTAAAATTTTTATGTGTTTAGTTGAGGTTTAAATTTGATGAGAAAAAAGTTAACATATCGAACTTTTATCGCCTACTCAAATCGAATAAATCTAGAAAAATGTTTTTAAATGTAGGATTAAATCTCAAATAATATCTTATTAGATAACTCTAATACGATTTAAATACATTAAATAAAGGAAATAAACGAGTTTTCAATCATTTCTGTAAAAATTTAATTTTATTATTCATTTATTTCGTATTTTTCGTTTTATCTCTTTAGGTCAAACATTATTAAGAATTTTTAATTATAATTAATTTTTGATTCAAAAAGTACAATTTTTGGTTATAATTAAGAATGAGTATGTTGTTTTAATCACCAAATATGGCGATAAAATAATCCGATGCGGAAACTAGTTAAAATCAGAACGCCAAACCTTTCCGTCATTGTTGATGTATCGAGCTGGGATCAGATACTTTCGTTTAGGGATTATCAGATAACGATCTACAAGTATCAAATGCTCCCAAGCACGGAACGTTATCTCGGGAAACTACAAACACGCCACGTTTTACCGCACTTTTTGCTTCTCTTTCGTCTCGCAGAAGAGGATAACTCTCATTTTTTTCGGCGAGGGACTAACAAATATATCGCCAAACTTTGTATTGTTGATAACAGAACCAATGTCGCAAGCAAGCAAAAAGCAGATGTTCCAGTGTCATCCTCTACGTTTGGCGGAAGATTGCTATCTGAATTCACAATCTTTGTATTGACTTTCAAACATTGAATTTTTTGGATATCGATTTCGATTTATATATAAAAAATAAAGTCAATTTGCTAATGATGTTATATTTTAACAATTATCTGTTAAGATTTCATCACAGATGTGGGAGGCATTTTACTTCCTTAAACGCCAATAATTTTTATAATTAATTGTTATATTTTTAGCTTTATGGCGTTTTAGCATCTTGTGACTTGTGAAAGCGAAAGAGAAATCAGATTTTTTAAAAGATTTCATAGTTTGCTATTATTTTTGTTAGCTAAAGTAAAAATTTTTTATTCAATATATATAATTATAACAATATTTTTATACTGTAGTATATTATATAAATAATATATTAATTGTTTTTTAGTGATTTACCTGTCATTTTAGTACATATGGTATTAACATTTTTTCCACATTTCTTATTATATTTCTTACATTTTCTTTATGTATTTTTTTAAACTGATGTCCATATGTTATGAGTTTATAAAGTCCAGATTTTGGGATTGTATTGAGATGTCAGTTATGGGATTTTATGGCAATAAATCCAGATTTTAGGATTGTGTGGGTTGTAAGCCAATGTGATCTTAAAATTAATATTTTAAATTTGTTTGGTTCATTCTTTAAGGCTGTTGCTTGAGGCTAAAACCATACAGTAAAGCAACAATTCATCGTCAAAAAAAATGGAGTTGGTTGGCATCAGTTTTTATCTAAAAGTATATTTTTATATTGTTTTAAATATTATCATTAATGCAAATAAGATATTATATTTTATAAGTAGAAAAAATTATATTTATTTTCTATAGAATTCTTAGTAAATTTACTTTGGTTCGTCACTTTACAGACAACTTTTTCACTTTAAGAATCATTCAATTTACATAAGATTCTAAAAAATTACAAAAATTCCTCACCGAAATGCATATCCTATATAATGTACAAAATTCTTGCCTATATACTATTGATTAAAAAGTCAGGGAGTAAACAATCAGCTCCAACTCGGCTTTTTGAGTAGTATTAAAATTGAAGTCTGACATATATATATATATATGTTATATATATATATATATGTATTTATATATATATTTTATTTTCCTAATGATTGATTAACCGTTTGCCACAACAAGGCCGGAAACCGCTACTCATTTATCGTTACCAAGTGCCCACCTGTGAACCATGTCACGGAGGCGAGTAGCATTACCCACGTCACACCACCACAAACCCGTTTATAGGGCGGGCCACAATCATCCATCATCTGAGGAAAGGACAAGAAACACAGAAAATGAGAGAGTACATCCATGCCCGAGCCGGGATTCGAACCCAGGTCCTCCCCATCCGTAGTTAGGTACACTTAACTACTAGACAGGGAAGACGGCATATATATATTCGTGGGTTCAAATCTCACTTTGCGGAGGGATGTTTGTAGTGGTTCGAAATCTATTATAAATTGTGAGTCTTGGTTTAATTAGCCCTCGTGTGCAAAATCTGAGCTACATAGCAACCAACAAAATATTGTATTTAAAAATTCCAACATTTAACAAAATGTGCTGTTCATTATAAATATATGTAAGCAAATATATAATTTAAAATAATTTTAATGAAACGTATGAACAGGGGTTTAAGAAAAAAATTGGAAATCTCTCATTTTACAATTTGCAAAGAATCTTTTGCGGCGGGGGAAGTGGTGTCTTATTTCAAGGCACTTAACTCTAGCCTGCGCCCCTCCCCCTTCAGAAGCGTTCTGTAGGGCAAACAGAATATAATGACGTTCTGCATCACTTTAAAAAGTATATATATTCATTTAGTAGTAAAAAAAGGGGGTGCTTCACATAAAGAAATCAAGCGATGAGGCGAGGAGCAATTGTCTCTGTGGTGCATATAAAAGCTAGGTGCATCAAACCAGATGTAGAATGGAGAATACAAAAAAAAATTTAACAAAAAAGATGGCGTCGTTCGAAGAGGTAGACGTCGACGTCTCAAAACAGCTGCCGAACAGGGCACCACCGTCGTTCCGAATTTCAAAAGAAATGGCTCGCGAGCAACCCCTCTTCAAACAGAGCGACTCAATCGTACTTCAAAGTGGTGGAAAAGCATTGAAATATAAAATTGAATTTGGAAATTGAGAGTATATAGATAGGGGGTAGTTCGGAAAGAAATTTTATAGTATATACTCCCACCGTTTTTTTTAATTGCTTCGAAGTTTTTAATGCGAATAATTTTGAGAACAAAATTTTTTTTGAGGATGTATCGTATTTCAAGCGTACGTTTCTTGTTTAAAAAGCGTATGCTCGTCGGTAAAGAGAAGAGCTTTTGTGTAAAATTTTTTTCTATTGGTGAACTTTTTCTTTTTCTTTTTTTTTTCTTTTTGAAATTTCACTTCTTCACAGAGCTTCTAAATAATACAATTTTGGAATGTTTTTAAGGATTAATTTTTCTCAGAAATATTTTATTTCTATAAGCATTTTATTCCTGATGCATATTTCCTGAGTTTGTATTATGGGAATATGTTGATGTTGCATGTGACATTTGGCGAAGTGAAGCCTACCCGTCAGGGACTGGGCGAATGGAAGCCAGACAGAGCGCCTTCCGTTTTAGAACAGAGCACCCCCTATATTCAAAATTATATCGTTTTTTATTATTGATTAATCTTTTTGAACCGGAATATAAGTCTTTAAATTTGTTTGCACAATTATGATTAATGTACATGAAATTTTGTTAATTACATATATTTTGTATTATAAATTAACAAAATAATAAATGTAATATTTTAATTCTTAAATGTATTCTATATCAAGTAAATTAAAATGTAAAAAATACTCCTCTAGATATTTATCTCTGAAAAAGCGCTAAAATATTTTAAATCATGTCCAAGAAATGGTTTACTTCGAGTCACAATAGGCTGGTGGAAAGCTGCAGAGCTGGCAGCCGATTGGTTGCGCTCTGACCAACAGTTCATGGGTTGGAATCCCACCTTGGGCTTGAATGTTGTTAGTGGTTCGAAATCTACTTAAAACGGTTTAATTAGAATTCGGGTGCAAAAAAAATGACCTTTTAGCAACAAAAACATCAAACCAAGCTGGTTGAAAACCAAAATGATTTAAAAAAAACTTTTTAACCCAAGCAAAGATTACCGCATCATGTCCAAGATCAATATGCTGGAATGGCTTGAAAAATAAATGCCAGCTCGGGTGTCTAATTCGTCATCAGACTAAGAGAAAATTCGTAAGTTCTTTGTGAGTGGTCTTTGTAATCATATTGAAGTTAATTTCTTAGAATGACATTAAAATGTTATAAGTACACAAAAATAAAAAAAATCTATGGAATATTATTCATAGATCTGAACAAATTATCTAACGGAAGATATAGAAAATTATTAACATCCATCTTAGTGACTAATTAAAATCACTACCAATGGATGAAGATGTAAATTAAATTTTAAAATCATTTACCGACTTGAAAACCATACGCATTAATTAATTAGATCCCAAAGAATACCAAAAAAAAATATATAAAACTTTAATGTATATATATAGTTACATATTTATCTTAAAATTTAAAATAAGCAAACTAATAGTAATAACAAAGAAGAATAAATGAAAAGAAAAAACAGAATTTCTTGTCGGGGTCTAATAAAGCATAAGAGTATTTCGATGCACACAGTAAATTCTTAGTAAATACTGTATGCTTGGACTTAACTCTTGAAGGTAAAAAATCATAATAACTATATATAAAAGTACCATCAACAAATGTTACTTTATACCATTGTTCTGTTTATTAATTTCAATCAATTTCATAAGTATTTTTGATGTTAGTTTTTACAGCGTATACTTCAGGTGTAAAAATTTCAAGTATATATATATATAAGTAAAAATTTACGATCACCCTTGGCGACTTTTTCAAAATCTCTCCATTTTGAACAAACGAGATTCAAAAAAAAAAAAAAAAAAAAAAAAAAAAAAAAAAAGAATATGGAAAAAATTTTTGACTGTGCGAAAAAATGACTACAGTCGGGTTACCAGAAAATGCTATTTATCGCCAAGTGTGGAAAGTAATACCAAGGGGGACCGAACAATAAATCTGAACCATATATATATATATATACATACACAACAGTGAGTGCCAAATTGATTTTTTAAACAATTGCAGCAATGCAAAAACAAAATAATACTCTTTAGCATTTAGTACCCGACAAAAATAATAAAACAAAACATATCAATTTCATAAAGAGCATCAAAACAAAAATATTAGTTCAAATGAAAAAGTAGAAAAAAAGAAAAATCCAAACCGTGGATTTTCATTGTTCTGTACCTTGAGGCTCTTACCTCCACTTCGGCTTCAACGTGCCTCTCGTGCTGCGCTCGGAAAACGCGCTGCTTCTCCTCGAACTCGCGCAGCCTCTGGTTGTACATTTCCACCTGCTCCCTCAATATTGTGTCTTCGATCTGAAAATAAACAGGAAAGATACTCTTTTAAATTTTTTTTTTTTCTTTTTGTTTTCTCGGCTGTAGAGGAAAATATTTGCTTTACAGAAAATATGATAAGAGAAATATGAAGGGGAAAAAATGTGGAATGATCCTATTTTCGCTAAGGGTCGAGATTCATAAAGAACGTAGCGCTGGGATTATACGACAAGGACCTAACACTGTCCACTTTCCATTCAACACAAATCAATGATTAAAGTTAATACTTAAGAACAACGAATTTGTCTCTGGAGTAATGTTTCAAGTCGTACAACTCATAACAAGATTATTTACGGAAAACATCATAAACAGCACCACTAGAAATTCGCTTGTACATAAAAAAAATAACAGATTTTGCAACATTATGAACACTTTAAATGTTAAAACGATTATGGGGTCGCTGTGGCCTTGTTGTTTAGCGCGTTGTTCTCGTTACCGAAAGGTAGTGAGTTCGAATCCCTGCTTAGTCGAAGGCCCATCGTGTTTACTAATGGTGATTGAGGCACTTAACATATGTCGAGTGGCAATGTCCTCCATGTTCCCATTACAAATTAATACCTCTGGAGGTGGTTGGAGCCAGGCTTTGGGTCTTGGTTTCAATCTCTAAATTGGAAGACCCAGATGGTGCTGCCATCTATGAGCCGAAATCAAACTTCTACCTTCGTATGGGAAAGCTATATTCAAAAACGGAAGATGCTCTTTCTGACTTCATTCGGCCAGTCCCTGAAGGGCGGGCTTGGGTTCGCCAAGTGCCATTAGTAACAACAAAACAATTATTGTAAGGTATTTTACTGTCTATTGCTTAAATTGCCGTTCCGGAGGCCTTTTATAAGTAATAGGCCGCATTCATATTTTAGAATTAAAGAAATTTGGAAAACTCCCAAGCACCCATCAGTATCGAATCTAGTAAAAAAAGAAGAGATTTACTGATACACGATTTAATAGTCTCATGGTTAAATACACAATGTAACAATGGTTATGTTAAAAGTAAGTAAACAGAATTCGTATCTCGAATTTAAATTTTATAATTATTTACTATGAAGCCAGGTAGCGCAGAAGTAGCTCTTCGCGCTTTCAGACATAGGTTCGATCCTCGAGCTGAGAAAGGTTGACTCAGCTTTTCATCCCTTTAATGGGTCCATAAAACTGATTGCCAAGTGTGCATGGGAACTGAACACTGTGGGTTTTTACGTCCAGCTGACCAATTAACTGAGAAATGTCCTTTGCACCACAGGGCCTTAGGCCAAAAAGTCAGATACGGTTACTATAGGCCTTGCCTCCCATGCGGGCACTGAGGTTTAACTCTTTTAATAACAAAATATAGATTGGAAGAAACGAAGCAATTATTATTAGCCATAAAATGGTTGTTTCCTTCACGGTTATAAAGTTGTTGTTTCTTTACGTCACTTTATTTTACTTATAGTTGGTCTGCGAGTTAAACAAATAATCGTTGTCACCAATAATATTGAATATACAATTTTTTCCACCCATCAAAAACAAGTCAATTTATCAGTCAAATTATGAGTTCTTGAGTAAGCAGTTGGAAAGACAATGTGGGCCAATATCTTAGTTGTATTGTTAGTATTGGTTATTTTATATATTATTGGAGATTTGTCTCTCTTGATACCGCTATTAAAAAATAAATACTTATTAATCATTCAGTAGAGATGAGTTTATTTCATGTAGCATGTAAAGCACATTAAATATTAATATTTGATTGTTTATGCAAGCAATAAATAAACCATAACATCCACTTTATGGTTACACGTTGGCAAAAATGATTTATTTATTTATTTTATAAGTTTACGTTAAAATGCAAAACAGAATCCTGGAATATACCAATAAATCTGTATTTTGTATTTTTTTATTAATAGAAGTGACGCAAACTAGGTTGAATGGAGACCTGTGATTATGGACGCTCTAATTCAAGGATAACAAAAAATGAAGAAAATTATCAATTGCATTAATAAAAAATTTCTTCAAAACGTAGAAGGGATTCGAATTTGTAAGAGTTCTAAAATAATTCCGATGAAAACCGGAAATTTCTGAACGCTAATAAAGAGAAATGAAGAATCGAATGTTAACTCACCTGAGCTCTTTCCTCGTCATATTCAAGGCAGCCCACCCCATCGAGACGTTCGAGATCCAGCCACCCCCTCCACCTGACACAAACACCGTTCATTATGAAACTTGACTTTATGTGAACCTGAAAACGACAATAATTATTTAAAATTCAACTTATTGATTTAATACTTAATAAGAAAATGGATAACACATATCTATAAATCTATAAACGAGTTACTAACATTTCAAGTTATAAAAAGGATGGAAAAAAAATGTCAATGCTTTTAAAACTATGATTGCACCAAGCACTTTATTTTAAAAAATATGGATAAATTTTATTGGTTTAAAATGACTTTGAAATTTAAGATTTTAGAATAAAATTTATAAATAAGGAGAAAGAAAAGTATTAACTAATCGCAAAGGCGAACTTCATATATATATATATATATATAAATATATATCCGTCAGTGAACTATCGAAAATATAAATTATTTCCTAATTTAAGATAAAATTGAACTAAGAATTTCAGTAAAATGTTATTTAATATAAACAATAATATTAAATTTTATTATATTAATTTTTATTCAAATCAAAAAGAATTCTTTGTTCTACAAGTCTTAAAATGTTCGATTAATTGAAAAATATTAACAAGTTTTTTCCTTTAAAGCGATAAATATTTTAATGGATTTTAGTCAGAAGTCTGAATTATACAAACAAGAAGCAAAACAACGAAAATATTTCCCATTTTCTTTTGGAATTCAAAATAGAGAAAACAAATATTGAAACAAAATTTTTAGTACTACTTTTTTGAGCTGAATTTTGGAATTAAGCTTCAGAAAAGAGTATTAGGATTTTAGTTTTCAAATATTTTTAAAGATTTCAAAAAGTGTATTTTAACATATTAAAAGTAAATATTTTATGAACCAAATAAAGAAAGCATATACGTTATTAATTTTATAAACTTCAATAGCTAATATTCTTAAAAGTTGTCTGTGCAACTTAAAAAATAATTATCTATAGGTTTTTTAGGCTAAATACCCCACCAACAAACATAGTGGATAAAAAAAAATGCAACTTGTCGCCGGTAATAAAAATTGTGGCCGTTTCCCTCTAAAATTGTTGCAATTATGTAATAAAACACTATCGTAGATACTAGAGGGACCACCCAAGAGGATACAACAAATTTTATTACCGCAATTAAGAAGAAAATTATAGTTCGGACGTGCGTACAAACAAGCCCTTATAAATCAATTTGTGTCAAAAGCAGCGCTTCTGCTTGGGTGATAGTAGTTACGCCACAAATGCAAGCTCATGTCTGCGCGTTAAAAATTGTTTCTATGGCGATAATTCAAAAGTATGCCAATTTTTATTTATCTGTTTTCCTGTCGGCAAAAGCGGCAGATAAAACGCATCGTTGTCCGCAGAGTTATTGATGACCACCTGGTGTCGCTCGATGAAATTTATGTCAATGAATTACGTCTGGCAATTATTTCTGCGATGCGTCCTCCATAGAATGGTGACAAAATTGACACCTTTACAAATTTATGTCCATCATTATATGCTATATTCTATTCCTTTATAATTTCTGATTGCAACTTAACCCATAAGTTTTTTTAATCTCTCGATTTCACAATAAAGAGGGATTGGAATTAATTATAAGAATAAATACATTTGTTCGATAATTTGAATTAAATTTAAAAATGTAAATATTTTATATTTAGTATTATAATAATATTCAAAGATAATTAATTTAAAATAAATTAAATATTTATAGCGAAAAATTGCAATTTTCAAAAAATAAATAGTTGGGAATTTCGCTCGAAAAGGATTCTTTAATTGCTATTTATTTTTCAGAACTACCCAAGGAATACTTGATTATACTTTTAAAGAAATTTTAAATAAAAAGAAAACAGAGCTTTTAGATAATAATATTGTTGAAATGAAAGGGGAGTGGTGTGGAACATGTCTCGACGAATAGAATTTTGGGTCGTAAAACGATATTTTGGAAGCCTTCATCATCGTTGGCAAGTCACTTCACTTCTCTTCCAGAATGATGAAGGAATTTCGATTCACGGTTCAGATCCGTGAAACAATGTCAGAAAAAACTTAAATGCTGCCTTCAAAATATCATTTCCGAGTCATTTAGGAGGCTTTCCGAGGGATCGTATAAAATTGCATTCGTATCATCGAAATTCAGGATTCTAATTTCTTTTATAAAACATTCTTGGCAACAGTAGCAAGAGTAGAGAGCGAATGAAGAAGCTATTTTTGGTTAAGGATCAAATTATTTACTCATTAAGAAATCAAATTAAATCCACTTAATATATGATAAATATAAGAATCTTGAATTAAGTAATAAGAATACGTAATAAATAAATACATCGCCATTTTTAAATAAAGTATTTTTCGATTAATTTCTTTAGTTTGTGGTATATAAACTAATTAAAATGGCGGAAATATATTTTCTTAAAAATACAAGAGTAAACATCCGGTTATTTAGAAAGAAGACTTGATTATGTCTAAATAATTTCAAAAGAATCTGGATGTATATTAAAAAATGGGACATTTTAATGGTAAAAACCATATTTTTAAACTATCTATATACTATTTGATATCTGTACGTAGAACTCGAACATATTCTCTTGCATTACTGATATCTTTACGTAAAAATGAATTAAAATATTCTGTGCTAATTCAAAAAAGCTAAAAGTGTTCAATTTTATCTGTATATATATAAATATAAACAAATACAAATTAGATTTATTTTGAATTCGTGGAAATCTATATGTTAATCGTTGTTTTAAAGTTCATTCTAATAAGGAAAATGTTTTTAGCTCTTAAAAAATATTAGGTAGATCAAGGCTGTACTGCGAACTTATAATGTATTTGAAATCCATTGTACAACCTATTTAATTTTATTTCAATTAATATATGACAATTTTGCAATGTAAAATTACAGATGGTCCCAATTACTGAATGAATTAAGTTTCCTCACCTACAAATTTCTCGCAGTTTTGAACAATGGGCAAAAATCCAGGATAACAATCGATACAGATTTGCAATAATCGAAAAACATTTTTTCCATCATAAATTCTTTTGTAAACCTTTATTTAAATGAATTAATTTGAAATTTAATCGCGTCTAAAACTGAATTCGTAAAAGATCTCACATAATTTAAATTACTATGTAAAAATAACACAAACAAAGAATATGCAGCAAATAGATTAAACACTTAAATTTTGATACTGATTAAAATGACACATTTTAAGCGATTTCATCCGCAAAATCTATACCACAAAAACAAACGTGCCTTATATACCACAAGTACAGCAATAACTTTTGATGATTATACCAGTCCCTTGGATAAACTACAAATATAGAATTTAGAAAATTTCTCAATATAAGAAGAAAGTAAGAGATTGTTCTTGTATACAGTCCCTGAAATCGCCATAATGTTTTTTCAAAACACTGACAATCTCAAAACTCAGCAATTGTGTTTTAAAACACATAAAAAAGTATCTTTACGATGTAGCGAAGGCAAAGTGGGTACCATGCAATTGACCTCTTGGGGGGGCAGAAAGAGAGGTAACAATGTGTAGTATAAATAACAGTTTTTACGCCTAATGGGCCCGTAATTCACATTCAGAATGAGGACGCTTTGTTTTTTCTTTCTTTCTGTAATCCAGTCATCCAATTTCGGTGTAGAAATAGATGAAGAAAGAGAAAAGAAAGAGCGATATCAACTTTGTGTTTGATTCATCTCAATTTGCTGTTTTATTTCTTTTTCGAGTCTAAATCCCTCTTATTCATACTATCCTGCAATTACCAGGGAGTCAGACGTCATTAATCATCTGCGCTTGCTTGATTTTTAAAGGAGCTGACGGTTAGCAGTGAACTATGGTGTTAAAACATGCGCGAATGTAATGCGCAGAACTATTAAAAGCAAATTAATGCATTTTAATTTCACTCAAATTCTTGATGACTACTGGGCTTGTATTTTAATCGGTATTTACCAACAAAACTATGAAGCACAAATTGGTTGACATTTTTCTTACTTATTGATTATAAATATCAAATTTATGTTTCAAATGTTTAAAATTCTGTGTTTAATTTTTAACAAATGAAATGATTGCATAACTAGCTTTAAAATTATACAATTATTAAACTTTAAAAAAGTTTAATAATAAAATATTTTTTAAATAATATTTCCCTCACATTATTTTATCATATAAATTTTTTATTAAAATAAGAAATCTATACTTATCGAACTATTTATATATGCAATAACAAATGTAACTTTAATTATATAGTTCAATTATACTTATAGTATCAATCAGTTATAGAAGAATTATATACTGATAAATATTACTATAACATTATAAATAGAAAACGATTTTTTTTTTTTTTTTTTTTTTTACAATTTTACAAATCTATGCGCTCATTATTTCTATTCAGTTAAAAAATTACAATAATTCTAATACTGTAACAAATTTTACCAAATAATTAGGGCTAGTAAAAATCCTAAAATAAAAACTTTTGGAAGTATTCAAATTACTGTTTTAGAAACTGAAAAGCCTTCCATATATGTTTATAGAAATCAAGGGTCGTAATTAAATTTATTTTTTCTTACATTTTATTCATAAAATCTATTATTTTCGATTTCTCACGCTGTTAAAAATATCGATAACACATTTGACAGTGCTTATACATATTTCTTTATTATTATTTTACTGTTAATTTTTTTCTGTCATTAATATATCACTGTTGTACATACTTTTACATTTCCTAGAACTGAACTGGACATTGCACACGTTATCTTAAGAAGTTAAAACTTGAATTTTCTTTTCCCACAATCGATTCTTAATACATGAATCATATACGATAAATATATATAAAGTATTAATCAATACCAAAACGTGTATGTGAAAATATGAATTAAAGTAAGTATTATATTAAAAAGTGTAATTTTCATGACAAAGTTTCTATGGGCGTTTGTCTACTATGATAATTTTATGCACCCAAGACAAATCCGCCAATATTTATAAGCCATAGTTTTAATGGAAAGATTGTAGTACATTTCCGATGAAAAATTGCAATTAGGGAAAATAATGATATTTTCTACTTAATTAGTTTACCAATTTTAAAAGAGCTGAAAGAATTGCACACTTTCATTCTTGAGGAATTCAAGAATGTTTCATCGTTTTAATTAGTTATATTGCGGCACGAGCAATTTTAAGGAGCTCACATTAGCGTTAACTACAATTTGAATTAATATCAAAGGATGTATTTAAAATTTCGAAATGAAACATTGCTTTCAAGTAAGACAAAGATCATCATCCTGATGAAAGTTCCATTCTATTCTGTTCTCAATTCAACCCCTGATAAAAATTTCGACGCCTAAATAGAATTAAAGTTTTTATATTGATAGTTTAAAGTCAACTCCGAGACACGGGAAAAATATACTTCAAGGTTCCCCTTGGAGAAAATTTTCGTTTTATTTTCGCCAAACACTTTCTGTGATGTTTGAGGAAACAAGATGGAAGAGTTACAAAAACAAAAACGAAATCCTAAATGCTAAAAATACTAAGGTTTCCAGAAATAAGCCAACATCGGTAAGAAAATTACGACAAATTGGCGAGAAACTGAAGGGTACCCTCAAGTATATGCCAAGCAGAGTCACAATAAACTTTTATCTCCAAAGTTTTCGAATTGAATTCCTGAGTATTAATTATTTATATGTCAGCCCGGCAGTCCATTAATAGCTATACAATTTCGATTATCCGGCTATTTTATTATCCGTTAACCTTACTGCCACACCAGGTCAATTAATTTACTGTAATATCCAACATACCATGGTACTTTAGATGCGCATATTACAGTGTTAATCACATTTCCACTGATATAAACTAAACTCAAATACAGTACAACTATGTACAGTACAACTATGGCTCTCATTCTTGAAAATCTAATTTGAAACAAATTACATCCACTTTCTGATCAGCAGGTGGATTTCAGTGGCCACTTGTTGCCAGAAAAACCACAAGACTAGTAAAAATCACCTGTACGAACTCACCTGTCTCATCCATCTCCCTTACCCCACTTGTAGTTACGTTTTACCATGCGTGCATCACATAGAGGACCTTAATTATAAGATAACGTGACCTCTTGTCACAGGGCTTAATGTACCGTTAAGTACCTGCGATGCACCAACGCGGATGCGACGGCGGAACAGGGGGTATTATTAATTTCTGAGTTACGTCATCCCATATGGAAGAGGCTTAGAATTCCTCCCCCACACATTAGGATTGTTAGTCGATCAAGTAATGTCGTTAAAATGGATTTTTTCGCTGTTATTACGGTTTATGGATTTTACTTGTAATACTTAATTATTTAATAAACTCTTTTTATCGTGATTGTGATTGAAATTTCAGTTGAAAATCTAAAAATTGGTGAATAATAAAAAAAATGAAATGTAATTTTCTATCCTTGATATAACATTTAAATATTATTAATACAAAATGGCAAAAAAAAAATCTGGAAAAAATAATATTATCTATAAATTAAAAAAAAATCAATACAATATAATTATAGAGTTTTAATAAAAATTTTAATACGATATTAGTTTTAGGATATTAATTTAATAGGTGATACTAATTTGAGATCATAAATTGACCCTCATTAAGCTGGGAAGCAAGTACCATTAATAAACATTAATTTTTTCTGATTTCTTAGAAAGAAAATAAAAACATCCAATATTAACAGGAATTTCTTATATTAAAATTTCAATTTTCCTCCTTTTTTTTAAACGCTGAGAACAATTTCTTATTTTGAAATGTAGTTAAGTTGCTTTATTGATATTTTAGTTGAGGTCACCTTTCCAAAATTTTACAGACATATTAAACGATCAGCAATTTTCGAAAATTTTCAAGCAAGATACAGTTTTCAATTATTTCATGCTTGATTTTGTTCTTAATCAATAAAAATTCTCCTTAAAAAATCAATAATCTGCAAATAATTGTTTTTCATATTATAACTGTATTTCTATAAATATATTTTGGATTAACCTTTGGTTATTTACTTTGCATTGTAGTTACCAGATACAGAGCATAAAATAGTTAAAATTTTATTTTCCACCTAATGATTCTAGATTCAAATTGCAAGAAAAAAAGTTGTCGTTTATTAGAATGGCTTTTTTCTGAACTTTAAATCAGAAAACTGTTTCCAAATGTCATGGTAGATAATCTATCAAGTACAATTGGTGATGATTGAAATAAATCCGCTTTCAGAAACTTTGGTGTCAAAAAAATGTTTCGCATTAAATTATTATTAATTAGTTTATAAAATGGAAATAAAAAATGCCTGTACTATTTTTTAGTGGTTTCTAAATATGTAAACCTTTTTAAACAGTATAATACGCAATATTTACGACTTTTTTTCTTCCCCGTTAAAATGATTATCGTACGAGGTTGGGATATTACGGAATTATACCGAAAATTATTTAGGTAGTAGTTCCTTATTTTTAGCACTTTATACTTATTTCAGAGATTCTTAAACTTTTTTAATCACGGCACACTTTTAACAATTTCTAAATTTGACAGCACACGGAAAAAAATAAGTTTAAAAGTTATTTATGCTTACTAAGAATACACTGAGAAAAATCATTTATGATAATAATTTTGAATGTAAAATAAAATAATATAATAACTAGAACAAAAACAACAGATTTTTTTTATTTTACTCCTAATGGAGAAAAAATAATTATTTTTATTATATACATTTCTAAAATTTGGAAGGGCATTTTAAGAATTTCGTGGCACATAGAAGTGGTGCAGCTTTGTGGTTGAGAATTACTGCTTTATTTATTTTAGTTACAATATATCTAAATGTGTTACAATGAAACACCTCATTCTGTAGAATATAGAAGTTTATATTTACTCTGTACAATATAATGTTCTAAGCATATAACCATTTATGGAATAAAAATGACGCTAGCTAGCTCTGTGAGAATTGCTTATTTCAATATCCTCAGTAAGAGATCAAAACACAAATAGATATACAAAATTATGCAAAAGTGCAGAACACAATAAATGACATTAAATTTGGGAACATAATGTTTCAGCAGCTCACTTCATAGCAACAGGGGATCTACTCCATGATAATTCTTCATGTTGCCATTCGCTATCAACTGAATACTTGCTGCCATTAGAAATCTATTAAAATCGTCCAGTTACAAACACAGTTTCTGGGTCTGTTAGCTTTATTTAGAAATGTTCGGCATCTGTTCCTTATTTTTCCGGCATTTTGTTTTAAATAAAGAGAGATTTTTACATTCTGCCATCATAAAATAAAATTGTTCGATAGCTTCGTTTATTATTTTTTCCAGATTTTTTTCCAGGAATGATATCTCCGGATTTTGGGAGAAATTTTGCAAATGTATATTCATTCCTGAAACAAGCTTCTAATTTTCATTCTTGAAAGCCACGTCATTTTCAGTCAGAAGGATTAGCCAAAGATTTTCCTCGCATTAGTCAGCGCCGAATTCTCAGGAGGTCGGGGGGAGGTAGAAGACGGATCAATTGCCCCCCCCTCCAACGTCGTCAGGGGCAACAGGATTGGGGCGGCGACTCTTTATGATAATGCCCCATAACATCCTGACGAATGAAAACACGGCTTGTATCACAGCCCTCATAAAATCGATACAACGGAATTGCTTCCATTCCCCCCCCCCCAAACCCTCTGTGACACAACATATTGTGACACCCCCTGAGAAGTGGAAAGAAACAGATATAAAAAAAAAGAGCTGTGACAAATATACCCTTCGCTTCTGTCAGCCCTCCCTACCCGTATTGATGTCGCAAAGGTTGGGGGGTCAAGCATTGTCAAACGTTCCGATAAAATGGTGCGCAGTCAGATGCGAAAGGCTATCTGTGCGAGCCAGTTTCAGATGATTGAGAGGGGGGGGGGAGGAATCAAATGTACACAAGAAACTTTATAGTGCCATGATAGAGTAGTATAAAAATGAGGAAAAGTAAACAATTGTTGAGAGTTAGGGAGAGAGAATTACCAATAAAAATGGTATAAATGATAGTAGATTTATTCAGTATATTGAAATCTGTTTTTGAAGAAAGAACAATCCAACATCAATCATTTTGGTCTTACGGCAACTTAATGTCGAAAGTTTATTTTTCCTAAATTTTTCTTAGTGATATACTTCGAGTTATAAAATATTAGAAAAACTGAAGTTTTTTAAAAGAATTACTGAAATAAAATTATGGCCTGCTATATTTAATATAATGAAATCTGTTTCTGATGCACGAACCATTCAAAATCAAGTTATTTTGCTGTTGGGGCAACTTAATGTTAAAAGCAACTTCCGACATTGAAGTTCTGTTCTTAGTGATATGTTTCTGGTAACAAAATATTGGAAAGTTTGAAAATTATACCACGAAATAAAGATATCACAAGTAATAAGAGAAAATATTTTACATAAATCCATCCAGAGAAATTAAAAATAATAAATAATACTCACTTTGGAGTTATAATCCCATAATGCGAAATAGTTTTCTACAATAAATAAATTAATGTGTATATCAGAGCTATTGGTATGGCAGGTTTCGGAAGTGAAGTAAAAAACAAGCTTGGTTGGTTGCAAGTAGCAACTACAAGCTTGGTTGGTTGGTTGGGTTTTGTGGCGCAAGGTCCAGAAAAGACAAGCTGAGCCAAAAATTAAATTTTAAAGAAAACTTTTTACTACTTTTAAACAAAACACAAACTGAACAATAAAAAATTAAAATACAAAAATTAATGTATATATTTCATTTAAAATCTAAATAAGTATAAATAGTGAAATGAAATTAAAAATAAACTGAAGAAAACCAGTTGCCCTCAAAAAGGCAAAAATATTTATGTGGTGTGGCTCTCCTAATGAATCATATAGTATAGTTAAAATGTCTGTGTGTAAAAGAATGTAAAACGGTAAACGCTAATATCAGGACATGAGATTAAAATATGAAAAACAGTATATGGTTCTTGAATAGCAGTATAGCAACTACAAGCATCTTAATGTAAAGTGAGAGCTGGATGCAGAAAGTTGTGAGGTGAAAACAACGGTACTAATCTCATCTGAGAAAAATGCATCTGAAATTCTTAGACTTCCAAGATTGAAGATTCAAGCAATTGTAGGCTTCATTACTGGGCACTATCATTTCACCTTCATACAATGGGACTTTTTAAA
This sequence comes from Latrodectus geometricus, assembly GCA_026290005.1. NCBI lineage: Eukaryota > Metazoa > Arthropoda > Arachnida > Araneae > Theridiidae > Latrodectus > Latrodectus geometricus. The sequence continues at coordinate 32,441 of JAPDSC010093655.1, read as the reverse complement.
CAGGAACCAATTTGTAGGAAATGCCACGCAGGGGTAGAATCAGCTCATCATATCCTATATGAGTGTGATGCTCTTGCCTTTACAAGATTCACTACTCTAGGTAATCCATATCCTAAAGAGTTACACCTAAACTCCATTGAGGGCCTATCAGACTTTATAAACAAAGTAGGTGACCCAAGACAATGGAACTAGGAAAACATTGGGTTTGGAGCATGGTACAAAATGCAACAATGCAGAGGTGCTACATATCTGACAAGCTCAAGAAGAACGGTACTAATCAACTCGGTTGAATCAGAATCGAACCTACTGCCTTCTTGTTGATACCAATTTTAATCCCCCCTTTAAAAAAAAACGTATTTTAATTTTGTGACTTGTTTTTTTTAATCATGGGAAATATCGAATTTAAAATAAATTTCATCCCCAGTGTGCTGAACACAAATGAGTAAAAATTAAATTTTCTTGTGGCTGGCAACTAGAACTATTTGTGAGGGGGCGCTGGGTAATTCAACATGAGGAGAACTCATGAAGTGAAAACAAGGGGTCAGCGAGGAACCGGTTTTGGACGGGAGCAAGCGGTGGCCTGTCGAAGAGAGGAGAAGGGTTCGAGTCGCCGGAGTTGCCTGGGGAGAGAATCCTGACGAGTGACTGAACGTGACAAGGTCAGCGCCGAAGCTGAGAGAGAACCGGGGATAGTTGCGAAGGAGGCGAGACGATGAACCCGACTGGAGCTGAGACACATTGATATTTTCCCGAGGGTTCCTGGTTGTCCGGTCCAGTAGTAAGCCTAACAGTACCCCACGTGGATTACCCATGCGTCTCCAGATAAGTAATTCCCTTGTAAGTAACTCGGGACATTCTTGTAATATAGTTAGTATTGTAAAAGGCCTTTAATTTTATTTTTTGAATACAATTGTGTTTTAGTAATTAGTGAATCAAATATTAATACTAATCAAGAGATCAATCCGGAAT
>JAPDSC010093655.1:2147-31072 GCA_026290005.1 Latrodectus geometricus | reverse complement strand
TTAACATTGTTTATTTACTAAATTATAATAAGTTAAAGTGTATAATCAAGACATTTAGTACATAATTGGTGCCGTGACCAGGATGTCTTCTTAAGAAGACTGAATTAAAGTGTGTTATAATATTACTTATAATAATATTAAGAAGCGAAATTTGTATTATTGTGTTTATTATGTTTTGAAATGTGCATATTGTAACTTTTAAGTTAGAAAAGAAATTGGCCAAGTTAATTCTTTCTTTTTAAATATAAAATTTTTCATGTTGTATTGTTGACTGTATTAAATATTGTGTAATATGCATACTCAGGGTAGCGGTGAACCCGGAAGTGCAATTGAGGGAACATTTTTTCCCCAAAGAATGTCAATAGTGCACCTTTCGGCCTTACCTATTTATCGTGGTCGAGAGTCAGGGCTAGGGTTAAATGAATTTCTCGATCGCTTAGAGGACGCCGCGTGTCAATGGTCGTGGAGCCCTCAAGAAAAGTTTTATGCTCTTAAAGATCGACTTTATGAAGAAGCTAGGGAGTGCTTTGTTGAATTTAGAGAAGAAATTAAAAATTATGAGGATTTAAAAGATCTTTTAGTGAAAAATTTCGGTAATAGAATTTCCCCAAACGAGGCATTAGTTGATTTTATGTCATTCCGACAGCCAGAAGACATGCCGGTCGAACGCTATATTGCTAGGGCTACTCAGAAAAGTAGGTTGTTGGAATTTGGTGTTTCAAATCCTGAAGTCACTGAGGCCCAAAGGAAAAATATGTTACTTAATATGTTGTTGACAAATCTCCACCCGGAAATTTTACGAGGAGTAATAGCGAAAAAACCCCGTACTGTAGAAGAGCTGAAGGATTTTGCAAAATGTGAAGAAATGGCGTGGAAGGCTTGTAGGTATGTTTCGAACACGCGTCCTTGTGAACAACGCGATTCTGAGCAAGTTTTTCATGTAAAGGCTAAGAGCGCAAATGCGGTTGATATGCAACTTACGGAAATGTTTTCGAACTTAACGGAGCAAGTTAACATTCTTGCAGACAAAATTACTGCGTTAGAGAAGAAAGATAAGCCCCAAAGCGAAATTATTCGAAAAAAGCAAATCAAGTGCTACCGATGTGGGAAAGTAGGGCATTTTAAGAGAGATTGTCGAGTCAATTTGGGAAAGAAGGAATCGGGTCAAAATTTAAACTAAATAAGGGTACCTGGACAGCACGATCACAGGAGCGAGAACCCCCAGTGCAGTTAAAAGAAATCTTTGTACATGAAATAGGTAGTACTCTGCCTATAATAGAAACAAAAATTTGCGAGAGAAAAATTTTGGCACTATGTGATTCCGGAGCATCTTTAAATTTAATAGAAGAGTCGAGTGTCCCAGATAATATAGAGACCCAGGTATGTTCTATTCGAATTAAAACAATTTCCCTTCAGATAGTAGAGGTAACAAAGAAGGTAAGTTTAAAATTAGAATTAGAAGGAAAAATAATAGAGACACAGTTTTTTATAACACCGATACCTATATCTAACAATTTTCAGATGATTCTAGGTCATAAATTTCTTGAATCTCAAAAATGCATAATAAATTATGTTGATAAGACTGTCATATTTGGTAATCATTGTGTAAGCTGGTTAAATAGGAACGGTGACAAAGAGAAAGTATTTTCGATTCAAAATTTTGAGAAAAACAAACCAGTATATGGTTATCTTAATAAAAAAACTGTTCTTAATCCATTTTCGCAATCGGTAGTGCAAGTTAACTTGAGAGGTAAAATCGACTCAAAAACCTTTGTAACTAAACCATGTAACAATGAAAAAGATTATTTTATTGCCCACGCGGTACATAATAATTCCGATAATAGTGTAATACCTGTCCTTATACTAAACCCCACTAGAGAATTCATACACTTAAATAAATCCTCAAAATTGGTTTCATGTGAAGCGATCGTGTCAAGTTCAGAAATTGGGGAGGAAGTTTGTTTATTAGAATCAGAAGAAAAATGGGGGGAATGTAGTGAAGCGGATTTAGAATGGGATAAATCATTTGAACTTGATCATCTAAATGAGGAAGTTAAAGGAAAATTAAAGAAATTTTTAGAAAAAAATAGGAGTGTTTTTGCAAGTTCAGTTAAAGATCTTCCTGGGTGTGACACAATTCTCCATAAAGTTCCTTTGACAGATAATAATCCGGTAAAGAAAAGGCAGTATAGAGTTCCCTATAATTTACGTAAGGAAATGGATACACAGATAGATATTTTATTGGAGTCTGGCATATTAGAACCATCTGTTTCTGCTTACTCTGCACCCGTTTTATTAGTTAAAAAGAGTTCGGGAGAGTATAGGCTTGTAACTGATTTTAGAGCATTAAATGCTAAGGTAGTACCGGATTCGTACCCTCTTCCAAACATTAATGAAGCAATCGATAGATTAGCTGTAGGAAAGATTTTTTCAACACTCGATTTAACGAGTGGATTTTTTCAGCAGGTTGTCGCACCAGAGGATAGACATAAGTTGGCAATAACATCTCATAAGGGTTTATTCCAGTTTACTCGTACACCTTTTGGTTTAAGAACCAGCGCAAACTCCTTTCAGCGTTTAATGAATGTTGTTCTATCCGGATTAGAACCACTCAATATTGGTATTTACATTGATGATATAATCATTGCTAGTAAAAACGTTGATGAACATTTTCCTAAATTACAGGCAGTCTTTGATCGGTTACGCGCGCATAAATTAAAATTAAAGCCAAAAAAATGCAAATTTTTAACTGATACAATTAAATATTTGGGTTTTGTAGTTAGTAAAGGTAAAGTTTTTCCGGATAAGAAAAACATTGAAATTATTGAAAAATTCCAAATACCCCAATGCAGGAAACAAGTTAGAAGTTTTTTAGGGTGCATAAATTATTACCGAAAATTTATACCAAATATAAGTCAGCGGTCGATAAATTTAACAAATTTAACTAAAGAAAAATTAAAGTTCAAATGGGATAAAGAGGCAGAAAAGGAATTTTTTGAACTGAAATCAGCTCTTGTACAAGAGCCATGCTTAGAGCTCCCAGATATGGAGAAAGATTTTCATATTTACACCGATGCTAGTAATATGGCAATTGGCTGCGTGTTGGCTCAGTTAGACAATTCAGGTTTCCCTAAACCAGTAGCTTTCGGTAGTAGGAAATTAAATCAAGCGGAAATGAAATACTCAGTAACGGAAAGAGAAGCGTTGGCAATAGTACATTTCACTAACTATTTTAGGCAGTACCTATTAGGTAGAAAATTTTACATATATACTGATCATGCCCCTTTAGCTAGTTCTATGAAAGTGAAAGATTCATTCTGCCGCATTGCTCGATGGACTTTGTCGATGTCGCAATTTCAGTTCGAAATAAAATATGTCCCAGGTAAAATAAACAGTATCGCTGATTTTATGTCTCGAAATATTTCCCATGTTGAGACGGTAGAGGGGCAGCTATTTTTCCATGACAACCCATTTGAGACATGTGTTGGTATCTCTAATATCACTCTTGAACAACTAAGAGAAGAGCAAAATACAGATGCCAAATGCCAACAAATTCGAGCGGCACTGTTAAAGAAAAAACCTGTTCATCCTCTTAAACTAAAATTTTTTGAAAAAAATGGAATATTAATGTGCTTGGAAGGAAATCAGGAAAAACAGAAATATGTTATTCCTCAAACATTGATAAAAAATTTATTTCAAATTTACCACGACTCCCCCTTAGCATGCCACCCAGGTATTAGGAAAACTCTAATAAAAGTAAAAGAACGATTTTATTGGCCAAAGCTCCTGGCGCATACCATTAATTGGGTTAAATCATGCACCAGCTGTCTAGAGAGAAGAGCTCATAAACCAAAAGTTGCAGCACCCTTACAGCGCATACCCATTCCTTCCGGTCCGTTCGAGAAGGTTGCAGTCGATATTGTTGGTCCGTTGCCGATTACAGAAAAGGGAAACAGATATTTAATCACCTTCACAGATTATTTTACTAGGTGGGTTGATGCATTTCCCGTATCAGCTACTAATAGTGAAATCGTAGCAGACGTTCTTATGCAATTCATTTGTCGCTATGGTACTCCAAGTAAACTTGTCTCTGACAGGGGGATTAATTTAATAAGTGAAGGCATGAAAAGAGTTTATACTGCCTTAGGTATAAAGAAAATTGATACTGTAGCATGGCGGCCGCAATCTAATGGGTGCATAGAGAGAGCTCACGCTACCCTAGGTAATGCCCTAAGTCACATAATAAATAGCACACACTCGGACTGGGACAGAAAAGTTCCTTTTGCTCTTTTGGCATATAGAACAACAGTTCATGAGTCTACTAATTTTTCCCCTGCCTTTTTAGTCTTTGGGAGAGAGTTTTCCTTACCGTACCAGTTTTTGAGGGATGGGAAACAATTTTCTTACGCTGATAATTATGACTATGCAAATGCACTCCTATCTGAATTATACTCGTCATACCATCAGGTGAAAGACAATTTAGAGGCAGCGGCAAATAAAAGAGAATTGCGTAGAGATAAGGTCAGCAAAGTTAAGAACATAAAGGTTGGTGACTTAGTTTACTGGTTCAATCCAGCAATTAAAGCAGGCCGTTGTCGAAAATTCTATAAGCACAACGAAGGCCCTTTTCAGGTCATTAAGTTCCACTCACCGGTCGTTGTTCAAATCCAGCATACAAGAAATGCGAAATATGTACGAGTAGCTCATATCGAAAATTTATCACTGATGACTGTTAGGCAGAATTGTCTAATAGACATTGCATCCAAAAATGTAACTGAGGAACGAGAAGGAATACAGACACAACAGGAGCAACCAAATTCCAATCCTTACTCTTCTGAGCGTGAACCGTCGAGACAGTTATCCAATATGGAAGGTATCGAGGGTTATCTGCGACCAGGTAATACTCAAAGGTACAATCTCAGAAGACGTATTAATGGTGTAGTACCACACCGCTAATGAGTATTGGTAATGTTTCGTATTATACTAATTTGGAGGAAAATTTATAAAGAGTGTTTGTAGAAGTTGTATTACATGGACATACAATATATTTGATCATAATTTTGTGGTAAATATGTTTGATCGATTCTGTTATTGTATTTTTGTATATATCATGGTCTAAGTTTTGTATACGATTATTGTGAACTCCTGTCCTCTGCGTTGGTGTTCAACTCGATTAAATAGAAAAATAATAATAAAAAAAAAAAATTTTTTTCAAAAATTTTTTTCTGAGAGGACGGGAGTATTTGTGCTGAACACAAATGAGTAAAAATTAAATTTTCTTGTGGCTGGCAACTAGAACTATTTGTGAGGGGGCGCTGGGTAATTCAACATGAGGAGAACTCATGAAGTGAAAACAAGGGGTCAGCGAGGAACCGGTTTTGGACGGGAGCAAGCGGTGGCCTGTCGAAGAGAGGAGAAGGGTTCGAGTCGCCGGAGTTGCCTGGGGAGAGAATCCTGACGAGTGACTGAACGTGACAAGGTCAGCGCCGAAGCTGAGAGAGAACCGGGGATAGTTGCCAACACCTCCTAGAGTGACTACTCTAGGAGGTGTTGTAGTTGCGAAGGAGGCGAGACGATGAACCCGACTGGAGCTGAGACACATTGATATTTTCCCGAGGGTTCCTGGTTGTCCGGTCCAGTAGTAAGCCTAACAGTACCCCACGTGGATTACCCATGCGTCTCCAGATAAGTAATTCCCTTGTAAGTAACTCGGGACATTCTTGTAATATAGTTAGTATTGTAAAAGGCCTTTAATTTTATTTTTTGAATACAATTGTGTTTTAGTAATTAGTGAATCAAATATTAATACTAATCAAGAGATCAATCCGGAATCGAACTTGGCCATGTTGTTTATGTTATGTATGTAATTCTGAATTAATCTTGATAATAAACTTTATTAATGAATATGAACCTGGGATTTTATTAAGTGTCTATTGTTAACATTGTTTATTTACTAAATTATAATAAGTTAAAGTGTATAATCTAGACACTTAGTACACCAGCATCACCCTATCAGTTCGCAATGAGACTCACCCTGTTTTCTCGAAGACGAAGAAGCTTGCAAATGAAGCTCGGATTGTTTCAAGAAAGACGACCATCCTCTACAGAAATGAAGCAACGACTCCGCCTACAATTATCGATCTTCATGGAAAAGGTTTTAAGTCGATATTTGCTCAGCTTTTTCCCGAGGAAAACTCTTTTCGAGTCTGCGAATACTGGAGATTATAAATGTCAAGATTTACGCGTATTAGGGAAAGTAATCTTATGAAATATAAAAGATTTATATATAAAGACATCTTGCACCAGAATATTATAAATAGCAATAATATAGTTGTTTTAGTAACCAATAGAATAAATGAAAGATTCATGAAGGACTCATACACATAAAGTAAATGCGAAATAATTTGATTTATTTGCATATAAGCGATTGTGTGGGATTTATTTTCCATTATTTTGAATTGAATATAATAATAATACAATCCTCTACTGGAAATTTTACCATTTTGTTAAGGAAATATATTTAGCTAAGATGAATAAATAAGAATACAAACAAAGCGACCCATCATTTTTTTTTTCTTTTTTCAAATAGAATTTTCATATAATAATTTCTAAATACTATTGATGTCGGAATAAATATTATAAATATTAATATTTATCGAAAATAGTAATTTTGTATTTAATAACAAAATAAACACGAAAAAGAATCAATAATATACAAAGTAATTTAACAAATTCTGACTTATTCTACGCAATTTAATGACATTGAAAAAGTATAGGGAGATTCATGTTTCTATTCTGTTCAAATTTAATTAATAAATTAAAAAATAAACACCAATATCTTGAAAGAGTTCATGTCATTATTGATTAGGCAATAAATCTCCGTTTCTTATTTTAATTAATATTACTATTCAAAATTTTTCTTGGTATCATATATGCTTTTAAATTTCCTTTAAATTATTAACACTTTTTTCCCAAGTACATGAATATGTCACAAATGATAACAATTAGTAAATTAATTTGCAAAAGGATAGAATTTACCAATATATAAATACAAGTTTTCTTTTTGTTTTATCTAATGTTTAATTTGCTAAGACATTTACATAAATGTAACTAAATTATAAGCTTCCTATTTAAGCATATTTTACTAGATTTTGTTACGGCATATTACTGATTAATTTACATGAAATAATACATGAAAGATTGAAAAAATTTTTAAAACTTTATTTTTATATGGAAAAAAATAAAAAAAAAAAAGTTTTTTCCTACTACGGAAACAAATTTCGTTATATTTTTTGATATAGTTTGCCCTAACTTCTTCGACGAAGGCTTAATTTTTACGGCCATTTTTTTTAACAACTACAAGTAATTTTTCTTAATTTTAGAAGATATAAATCTTTTTTAAATTCAATTATTACATATACAACAAATTCTTTTCGAATAAAATATTTGAGAATTACAACAATGGTAAATTCTTTTCAAATACTCTATTATCGGCGTCTATTATAGATTTGAGGGATTTAACCGTTGCAAGGAATTTTCATCGCAATGCGATATTTACTGAAAAAATATCAGTACTCGAAATTGTATTTTTAAAATAAATTTAATGATTAATTGCATTCATTTATTTTTAAAATATAATTTTCGATGCAGATATTAATTTTAAAAACCATTGCTTTATCGTTATCGTTTCCTGTTATTAAATTAATATTATTTATATCTATACGAATTCTCTTTCACTTTTAAAATATTTGAATAATGTGTTAATTTAATTTTGTTATAATTAGTTATTTACATTGTTCCTCTTATAATTTATATGTGGATAGATCTATTTAAAAATATCCCTTGGAAAACATGTGAACTAACTCTACTACATATAAATAAATAAAAATATATTATTCATACTTATTTGCACATTTACAGAGAAACCATCTTTAAAAACCAAAAACACTGATTTTATAAATGTTTAAGATACAAAATAAAAAGATTTTTAAACAGTAAATTACAAAAAAAAAAAAAAGAATCTAATTAAAAATTGAAAAATTTAAAACATTAGGTGACATACAACTTGACGCAATATAAAATTATAAATAAAAAATTAAATATAAAAAACAATATTGTTTATTTGAAATTAAAATTTGATATTTAATATTGAGCAATAAAGAATTGTCAACATTTTTAAGTTTAACAGTGATTCCCAAAAGATATCTGTAAGGGTGTTGGTTAAAAAATCATTAACCATGTAACAAAACTTTGATATGTGTAGTACATGTAAAATAAAGTTGTGACGGTTCAAATATGAATGTCTCAATGTCTTATCGTTCTCATGATTTCAGATTTTATGTAATTCGAAAACCATTTCAAGCTCTACTATATAAATAAAACTTCTAAATAACCTGCAAAATTGAAAACAATATAAACACTGCATATGTGTTGTATAATGTAAGAACTTTGGACATTTCTTAAGTATAACTAGCAAAAAATGAAATTTTTGTATTTTCTTAAAGAGATGATTTCTTAAAAAAATATTTTTCAATTGTTTGATGTGTTTAATGCATTATTTTAATAACTCCATATAAATATGTAATTCGAAAATCATTTCAAGTTTTACATATAATATGAAATCATAAGAACGATAGATAATACATTAAGAGATTTTTTGAAAGTCAACAAAAGTTTTATACGCGTAAAACAAAGTTGTGATGCTTCAAATGAGAAAATTTCTCACTGTCTTATCGTTCTTATGATTTCAGATTTTATGTAATTTGAAAACCAAGTCAAGTTTTGCATAAAATATGAAATAAGAACGATAACACATTGGGAGGATTTCTCATTTGAATCATAACAGATTATATATATATATATATATATATATATATATATATATATATATATATATATATATATATATAATTCATGCTATTTATATGAGATAATAACCATTTGTGCTTTTTCAACGGAATTCGAAATCAATTTCAAATAATATATTTCTTTTTAAGTCCGATTTGCAAATTCTTATTGAAATAGTTCAAATTTTTTATGCAAATTTTATCATCATAACGGCGAAATTCACTTTTAGAAAATGGCAAAAATCTCCAGTAACTTTCCTGGATATTCTTAAAGTTATATTTATTGAACATAAGAATGATAAGATCAGAAACATATTTTGCGTTTAGGATTCCTAGGAAAGAAATCCAAGTCAACCGCACGTGGCGGGCGGATCGCTTTTGTTACAGGGGAGTAACTTTGTTAACCTTGAAGGTTGTTGGAATAATTTTACAAGCCCTAATCCGTTACGGTTGTAATTTCGTCAGCCGAAAGCCTTCTGTCGCCATGTCGACAATAGATTTATCACCAATTCATCTGTAGGTGCCCCGTGGTCATCTTTCTCGGTGGTCTGGGGACACTTTGCTCAGTGGGGGGGGGGGGGCTCAAATTTTGTGGTTTCATCGGCTCCAGTTGATCCAGGAAGCATTTGACCGCAGGCAGTTAACGTCTGACAACTGTGACCATCTGAAGAATAATCCCAGCACGAAACAGGAAATGAATTTTAGCTAACAAGTTGCAAGGGTCACGTGTCAATATGCAAGCAAGAAATTCTTAAAATTCTTTTAGTGGACTTTCTTAACCATGCTTAATAGGAAATAGCCATTTGTGGCAGAGTGCATCGCTAATAATTGGAAATTTTCGATTTTGCTCTGGTAAATCAGAATGTTTAATTTAATATTTTCATTATGTATGCACGTAAACAATAAACGCACAAATAAGAGATTTCCTGATAAAAATAAATATTAGATTTTGTTGTCTTTTGTTAATAAATGGATGGTTAATTACGTATTTTTTAAGAAGATAAATTTAGGCTCAATTTTAATGCCTAAAAACTATTGGAAAAGCTGTCAACATGTAAGGAAATAAAGAAAAACTTTTTTTCGCTTTAATATGTAAATAATGTTTTGATGTTAGATTTTTTATAAAACGTTATTACAAATAGAATCCACGCTTAAATCTGAATTTTATCAAAAGGTTAGGTTACATTAAACATTGTTTTTTACAAACAGGCGAATCGTTTCATTTATATATTTTACTTTGTGTTGTTAAATTAATTAAAAAATGGTCAAATTGTCAGAACAGACTCGAATGACTATAAACATTCAGTGTAGAATATTAATAGTTTATAAATTGATTCAGACTATAATAACATGAAACACTGAAAAATATTAACAATCACATTTTCCAAAATGTGATCATGAAATATATTTTTAATGACAATAAAATGAAAATAATTTCTCTGATATTGCAAAAGCATACAATTAAATTTAGAGAATGACTACAGTATTATGCTGCTAATTTGTAACCAAAACACTACAGTTAAATTAATAAACATTCTTTCAATATATTTCATGGAGGATTTGAAACGGTCAAACGAAACTTTTTCAAAAAATAAAAGCTTTTACCTAACCAAAACACTACAAGTTAAATTAATAAACATTCTTTTAGTTTACTTTATTTATGATTTGCGACGGTTAAACGAAACTTTTTAAAAATAAAAGCTATTAACTTAACCAAAACGCTATAATTAAATTAATAAACATTCTTTTAATTTACTTTATGGATGATTTGAAAAGGTTAACGAAGAGTTTTAAAAATAAAAGCTATTACTTTACTGGAGAAGGAACAAATATTGTAATAGTAATTAAAGCACTTACTTTGCCGGGTTCTTTTGTAAAATCACAGCCGTCACTGTAACCATTGGAGCAGGCATTGAATACAAGTTGAAGGTTTGTACCCGTAGCAATAAACGACTGCAAATAATATAAGTAAGATTATTTTTTTGATAGTTATAATAATTCAGTATTTGTGAAATAAATAATGACAAATTTTTATGGTCTATGGGATCTGAGTTTTTAAATAGTGGTTGAAATTTTATTCCATATTAGTTAACATTTCATTATTTTACAATTTAATCAGAATGAATTTTATATATCAAAGTTAATTTTTAACAGATGAATGTAATTTTTAGTAATAGAATAATCTAACTTACCACTTCTGTATGTCCATCCCTACAGGCTGCCTGAAATCGCATTTGTCGTTCTTCTAAAGGTCGATCTCTGTAGCCTGTATACCGCACCTGCAAAATACAAATAATAGCGATATTTTTAGAAACTTTATTAATATAAACATTTTTATACAGCTTATATTGCAATACTTTTAAAATATATACATATTGAAAGGAATGATACTTATAATTTTAATTTTTTTCCATATTTAATAATAACGTAAATGTGTTAAAAACTTCACAAAAAGTTCTAATTTTGATGAATTACATCATAGAAAGTACTAATTTTAAGGAATGTGGAAATTTATCACATAAAGTGTTAAAATAAGCTGAGACATTACATTTTCAAACCTTTCTTATCCTATTAAAATTTGTGTTTTTTATTTGATTTAACTATAAAAAAAAGACTGCTTTTTACAAAAAAAAAAAAAAAAAAAAAAAAAGTGAAAGCACTATATTTGTACTTTTCCAGAGTTTACCTCCGTAGACAATATAGTTCTATATAGTTTTGATGATAAAGATTTATGTTAGTGTAAAAATAATACAGGAATATGAAATAAATGATTAAAATTTGGTAAGTTTATGTGATCTTATTATAAAAAAGATAATAAGTGTGTATTTATTAGAAGAATTCTAAAATTAAAAAAAAAAGACTGATAAAGGAAAGAGAAATTCTTTTACACTAAATAATAATCAAAGGAAGACTAGTTAGTTCATCTTGTATTTATATTATTGATTTTTTATGAGAAACGGAAAAATCATATAAATATCAAACTAACTTTTAACTATTTTTCTTAACACAAAATTTCAGATTTATATATTGTTAAAGTAGACTTTAATTCAAAATCTAATTATTTTCTTATTCTTTTATAACAAACCAAATTTATTCTATTTATTACTAACTTTCATACTTCAATTTCATTTTAAATCAAAACAAATTAAACAATGACCAGTTGTACAGACTATTATTAAGTAGATAATAAATATTCCACAATGTGGAAATTCTTTTTCTAAAATACCATGACTAACTTGTATGTTTTTGCCTAAATAAGGGGTATAAATTTAATGTATCTTAGTACTTTTAATTCTAATACTTACCCAAAATATTTTTATAAAATGAAGCAAAATATTTATTTTTAAAATATTATTATCACTTAAAATACATTTTTAGATGATTTTTTCACGGAATATACAATAAAATTATTATCATACAGTCAATTTACCGGATGTTCCCCAAATTTAAGATCACCAATTATTTCCTATATATAAAAACTTTACTATCGACAAAAATGTGGTAAAATTTCGCTCTGAGATATGAAATAATTAAGTGTTAAATAAGAAAAGTATCATGAAATATTAAATATTTATATTTATAAAAACTCTAATGATTTATTAACACTGAATTTATAAAAGTATTTACAAAATGTAGTTTAAGAGCAGATAAGAGAAGGTAAACTTTCATTCTTGAAGGCATATTTTTATCCGTATTTATCATTTATTTTAATCCAGCGTGCCATTAATTATGAGTGTTTAATAACATTTACAACTGACACTGGATATGACAAAAACAAAGAGATTTGGTGACATTCACTTAAAAATTCTGAATTTGAGGACAGTGTCTCGAAATTTCAAATTATACTCAGTTGACGAGGTTGATTTATGAGCTCGCGCTCTTCTATCCAAAGTTTCACATCATCTCAACAAAAAATATTAGATATGATCTCTTGAAGATGATTCACTTTACGTACATGGTAATCTTTGGCTGATTCAAAATCAAATCAGTTTTGTAGAAAAAAAGAAAAGAAAATCTATCTGTCATTTTGTACAGCTTTACAGTGAGGCCAAATACCTTAGAAGAAGAAACACCAAACAAAAATAATTTAAATTAAACAAGTAAATTACCGACGAATTTTCAACCCAGAATTAACATCATTCTACTTTTAATAGAACATAGATTTTGGTTTCTTCGTAATAAGAATACAAAGCCCATATTTTAAAACTCATGAAATTCGTAATCTTTCGGGTATATTTTATACACAACAATAACACAAAGATCTTTAAAATTGATAATTTGAAAACACTAATTATATTTCGAAAGTTTATATAGTATTAACAATAAACATATTATATATATATATATATAATGTATAGCCATATAGCTTTGCCTTATCATACAGGCCGACTAAGGGCTTTCATAATAATCTTATTTCGAGTTACTAAGGCTACATATACATTAGCAAACTCTTTCTTCTATTGTTGCATTAAAAGTATAACTTGGTAACCTTTGAATTTAATGGTCCACGTAAGAACAACGTGAAATTAAATTCAATCTCAAACGATCTGTACATAAAAGGCAGATGAATAAATGGTACTCATGAAAAACCACAAAACCTCATCACTGCAACCGCAACTTCCTTCATGATTCAGCTGAAAATCGTGTATTCCCGACCTCTCGTGTCACCTATAGCTGCCCTGAGCAATTTTTTTTCCCTTCCCGATGATTTTATCGCCAACAATTTCAGAGTGGCGATTAGAAAATTATAAGCGTCGTTACATCCAACAAAATGGTAAGCTTACCAAAGCGCTGCTGTTGCTTAATTATTTTGTTATTTGGGAAAGCAAAGAATGCGGAGAATTTCCGGTGTTGTGTTTATTGCATGCTGCATATTCTTTGAGGGTTATATTAAATTTGCTTATATTCTTATAATAATTCATTGATATATATTGGGATCAAGAATTATGGTACGTTGGCAACAGCTGTTAAATAGAAAAATAATTAACAGTTAAAGACAAATTGTGATATATTGGAATATTATATCCACAAATTCTATCTTACATAACTATTTAGTCTCTTAACATTTTAGTTAATTTTTTTATGCAAATAGTTAATTAATTTTCACAACAATTTTACAAAACTCCTTATCGTTGAAACGTTCCTTTCCGAAGATTTTTGGTATTAAGAATCTGTACTTTGGCGATATAGGACAATTTGTATATTTATTTTAAGAAAAAAAAATTTAAGACTATAACACATATGTGTTTTTTCTCTCTCTTTTTACCTATCGATAAAACAATTTTCTGAAGAACAATAAACTGAATTCTCTTAAGAATTAATACGTAGCTTTTTATTTACAAGAATGTATGTAGTGACAATTTTGGCATTTTATTGAATAAAACATAAAAAAAAGTCTTTTAAAACTTTGTTACGAAAATCGAATTACCAAAGAAGAATTTAAAAAATAAATAAAGACATCGTAGAAAATATTATATTGAAGAAAAGAACAATGTTTTATATTACTGACGTACAATAATTTTTTTTTTTTCATATTGCTCTCTTTAAAAATAAAAAAACATATTCTTAAAACAAAAAAAAGTAAAAATTGTTCAAAGTTAAGGTGGTAACGGATGCTTGTTTGTTTTGCAAATCTTTATTAATTCCTTATAATTTCAATGTTAATTTAATTCTAATAGAATTTTTCGAACTGATAAAAAAAAAACAGAAAATATTATTAAACTACTACAAAAAAGAATAAGATAAGGATTAAATTTAATCAGTAAGAATTATGAAAAAGAATATTTTTCAAACCTGCGAATTTAAAGCTCAGAATTTATCTTAATTTAAAATACTATATAACACTAAAATTTGTGTGTGTGTGCTGCTTTAACTATGAAACAGTTAAAAAACTTTCATAAACATAATAGCATTCATTAACATAATTTTATTAAAACGATAATTTAGATTTATAAATTTTTTTGGAGTATGTGTATCGTTGGTAGAAAGTATAAACTTATAATGCAATGATAATTACAACTTTTTTTGCACTTAAAATCTGTTAAATGCTTATGTAAAAGGAATATATTATTGGAAAAGATTTCCAGCAAAATATTTGAATTTATTTTTAGGAAATGAATTTTTATAAGTATTTGAAAAGACATTATTCATTTAACAAGACCCAGCTTTATCTGTAGCTCTATGAAAGAATAAAAAAAAATCATATATATATATATATATATATATATATATATATATATATATTCCTTTTATTTATAAAGCTTGTCAAATAATTCGTCATTTAATAAGGATTATAATATAATTTCATTGTTAAAAAAACCACAAAAAAACTAATATTTAATAATATAAAATTTTCATCTATTTTATAGTTATATCAAAATTGTGTGTGTGTTTAATAAACTTTTAAATAGTAAGATAAATGGTATAAAATTTATTTAATTCAAGTGTAATTTGCAAGAAAACAAATTTTAAAAAATTTAGAATTTTTTATATTTGATAATACTTTTCAAAATAATGATGATAGGATAAATAAGAGGTTTTTTCTTATTTAATATGTTTCGAATAAAAAATAAAATAAAAGATAAGAGGGGGTAAAAATACGATTTTTGTTGAAGGACTGTAAAATCCTGAAAATCATTGGAATTTCCTCAACAATCTTAAAATTCCTTGAGTCTTCGAAAAGATTACTGATTATTAAATTTGTTTTTTAAAGCATTTTCCCGTCATTTTCTTAAAATTCTTAACGACAGTTAAATACTTAAATAGTTTTGTTTTATAAGACAAAAATTTATTTACTTTAAATCAGGATTCCTCCTCACGATAATTTCTTATTACGTTTATGCTTTATTTTTTCAATGCAATTTATTTTGGATCCTAGAATTTGTAAAGAATTCAACAGAAATATATCTAATAAATGCCTTTCTGTATTTCTTCAGTAATATCAGGGTAAAATATGTATGAATAATCTTTTATTCGATATTTAAAAATTAAATTTATGAATATAATAATCTATTTAACACACATAAGGCACTTTTTTCTTTTATCAGCATCACAAATATTTAGCAGAAAAAGAAAAAAACATAAGTAGTCGAAATTTTAGTAAATTAGAAAAAAATTTAAGGAAATTCTCATTTCTGTTTTATTTAAAAAATAATGTCTCTTATAACAATTATTTTCAATCTATTTTACATAATTTTTAGACAAAAAATTCCAGATATTTTTTCTTTTTTGAAAAAATGTACAATTTCTCACACTTTCAGATATGAATCTACTAATTTATTTAAAGAAAAAACGAACGATATATATGCGCAACATCCCTTTTTTTAATTAGGAGGAAAAAGTGCTCTTGAGCATCATCCCGTGCTTGATCCCCATCGCTTTTGACGGTAGTCCTTTATCTGATGCCGCAGTTGGTGTTAGGAAAGCGGCATCATTTGGAATGATCTCGCGGCGAAATATTATTTGGTACAAAAATACTCGCATGATTTAAAAGCATTGTTTCACATCATATCAATATTTATAAATGACCCTATATCTAAAAGTGTCATATATTATTTATGAATATATGACACTATTTGGTAACAATTTAAATTTATTTTTTATATTCATGTTTTAGGATTTTATAATCTCCATAGAAAAACTGCCAATTATATGCATTTTTTATACGATTCTAACATAAATTATAGATTTTATTTTTTCTTAAGTAGTTGTTTAATATTTGAATTGTGTTTTATGTTTAATTTAAATTAAAAGAGAAATAATAATAGATTTCTGTAGTAATTTTTTTGAATTATGATGGAGTAATTAATGAAAAAAAAATTAATTTATACCTGAAAATTTAGTATTTTAATTGCTTTAAGCATTTAAATAAATTAATGAAAATTAGGTATGATTTTAAGGAAATTTTAAAATTATATATGCTTACTTAGAGAAAAAAAATAAAAGGCCAATAAAAATTATTTTAATCTTATGACAATGAGGTATTTATTTAAATAATATTAAGACTAATATACAAATTAAATAATAGAAAAATAAACTTCAGAAAAGCATTTTTTTCCCCACTTTGCTATTTTTATTTCATAATTCAAGGGATAAAAAGAATAAATTAATAAATAAAAAGCGCCTGATTTTAATTTAAGCATGGTAATTAATTAAGGTTTTAATTAAATAAAAGGTAATATTCTCATATACATATATTTTGAAATTTATTAACCATAAAATAATTTTTTACATTTAATGGTACTCATTATAGTTAAGATAACTTGAAACAAAAAATTGTCATTTTCAAACACTACAAATCAAGTTTACTTATTTATTAAAAATGAACCAAAATTTAAAATATTTATTTTTATGGTAAAGAATGTTTATTTTATGTTTTAAGGTAACGAATATTTATTTATATGGGAAAAGAACATGTGTTCCCCTTGAAAAATGATATTAAAATCCCAATTTTTGCATCTCATCTGTAAGCTCACCAAAAAATTTAGTTTGCAATAATGTAGACATGTATTTTTCTCAAGAAAATATTTTACGAAATTCAAATTGCTCTGCTTCGAATATTAACTTTAGAAGATTTTAACAGAAATCTAAAAAAAAAAGTAAAAAGGGCGGTTTCTAATTCCAGCATTTTCAATAGATTAAGCAATTAATGTTATATCTTCTATATGAAATGCGGATTTATATGATAAGGAATGATATAGTAAGACCTTTTACAATTAAACCCAATATTATTCTTTGGAGAAACGTTGAGCAGTTTTAAAAACTGAAGTGAAATAATGAAAGTAAAACGATTTCTTACATTCAACCATTTAAGATTATTAAATAAATTCCTGAAATTTGTTTGTGTGATTCAGATATATGTGTATGAAAGAATTTCAGACATGTGTATATAAATGGGTAATAAAAAATTTATGATTAATAATATAATTAAAATAAATAAAAAGATTTGAATAATGTTCACATTAACTAGTTTTACAAAATAATGATAGTAAAAGTCATACTCCAGGAATCCGAATATTCAAGAATTCATTAATGGTTATAGCTCTGGTTTAGCAATCTAATTTGCACTATCTTTAATGTTACAATGTATAATAAATAATTAATTATTTCTTATATCAGGAAATAGTCTTTATGAATGAAAATAATTTCTTTTTTGGAAAACGTTTTTTTATTCGAGATTTAAATTTTTTTTTCCATAATTTCAATTATAGGGAAAATAATTAGCAATAAAACGGTTTCTATTTGTCAATTTTTATTGTGATTCTTGAATTGCACATTTTTGAATTGCAATAAAAAGTGAAATTTTTTTGTAAAACTTTCATCGGAGAAAAAAAAAATTACGGTTTATAAAAAGTTTTAAAAGCAATTTCCCCATTTTTAATTTAAATTGGTTATCTTATTCTATTAATTTAGGAAAAGTCGTTATTTTTGAATACATCAAGAATTAAAAAGTTTTTCTATATGATAATAAAAAAGAGTGTTTTTCTAAGATTGTTTCAAATGAGTAGAATTTTCTTTACATTAATGTTCTTCGGTTTGCCTCTTTAGCATTATATGTAGTCTCTACTTCTTCACCAACATACTATACCTATTGCATTACATAACATGTAAAAGTTATTCTTGAAATCATTATTACTTAAATATTTGAATACACAAAAGAAAGCCAATCGACCAAGAAAGTTGGCGCAAATTTCGCCAAATTGACATCATAAAGTTTCAGTGCATATTTAATAAGAACTAAAACAAAAGTTAATTTTTATATTTTGAAGTTTTTTTAAAAAATTGTACATGGCTATTAAAAGCATTGAAACCACACAGTTTGCTAAAATTACTAAACGTTAATAAATGTTTATTTATTTATGTTTATGCAATGATTATTTATTAATATCCATTGTTTTAATAAGTTTTTATTTATTTATATTTATTTTAACAATAAAAACAAGTTATTTAAAGAAAAACCTAAAAAATAGCATTATATATTGGCAACCTAAATAGTTGTTCTATGGTAAGTGGAGGCCAGGTTTTTCTCATTTCGGTTGTAAAAACGCGAAATAACTATATTACAACTAAACTCTTGTTTAGAAAAATAAATAATTTATCTAAGTATTGCGTCATCAGGAAAGTTCGTGCTGATATTTTAGGACAATTAAAACGCAGCTGATTTAAATATTGATGTACATTTATTAAATTATATCGGTACCATTCTGCTCCACAACCTTTTCTCCCTCTTTCGTGTAGCTTGAGAATTCCGTCCTTCCAGAACCTCTCAGATTTCTCGGCAAAAAATTTGTGAAAATGGGTTTTGATCTCAACCAAAGAGTCGAAATTTTTCCCATTAAGTGAAATCCTTCACCCAGCATCCTCGCCATAAACAACGCATATCGTATTAGTCGTTTGTGTGGCATTTTTGCCCTTTCGGAAAAAGAAAAGAATTAAATGCCTATAATGCACTTTGTTTGCCACCCTATTCTAAAAAAACTGATAAAAATGAACGAATCGTAACCAAACATTTTTTCAAATATGGCTGAACTATCTCTTTTAGGATATGTGCGAATGTCATTTGTTTTCAATAACTGATGTATTCAGTCAGGTCTCTCGCGCTACCTACTGAAAATCGGCACTAACTTTCCGGACAACACAATAACAATCATACAGTTTTCTATTGTTGGTAAAAAATCGTGCTTAGCGGCTTTTTCTTCTTGATTGACAGGATATTGCATATGTGCTGATATTTTCAAGCTGTCAAAAAATATCATCCTATCATTTTGTCACTCAGTGATTCAGTGCAGCATTCCATTCAAATAAGTAAGCTTTATGCGGTTGTTTATTGAATAAAAGCCTATTCAGATTCACTGAAGATTAAATGCATTGTGGGTCATATTCTTTTCGGTAAATTGATTACCACGCACGTGCACAAGGAATATAGCTCTGTGAAGCGATAGGAGCACTTAATTCTTATTTATAGATTTTCGGGCAATTTCTTAAAGGTATTTTATAAGGAAGCTTTAATTAAAGACTTTTTATTTCTCTTTCAGAAATTTTATATAATCATTTCCGAAATCAATGTAAAAGCTCACAGAAGGGCATCACTTTTCAGAGTATAAGGTCCCAAATTCGATTCCTCCCATTGTTGAACAACAAGGATGCTGCGTTTCTGCATGCACGTCTGTCAGAGTGGGTGCTTGGGAGTTTTCCGAGTTTCCTCTCTTGCGATACGTGAATAGGACCCACTATCTCAGTAAAGTCATCCCAGAATGCTTATCAAAAAGTAAAAATTAAACAATGGCCTCCAGCAATTAGCCTGTTAATTGCGCTATGTCAAGCGATCAATGATATAAATTCAAGCAATTACTTTCATTTTTTTACGTAGAAGCAGAACTAGTTATCTTTGTGGCTAATATGTCATCGAAAAAATAGTTCCAAAAGTAATTGATTTCGAAAAAGTTATTTACTGATTTCAGCAAAGTGATTTTAAGGAGTCCAAAGCATAAATAATTACAAAAAATATAAATTTAAATATAAAATGCATACGTTTTTGATATAAGTTAAGCAAGATTACATTTGGACTTAAAATTACCAAAGCAGGGTAATTTATCAATCAGTAATATAAGCTAACATAAATAAGCAAGTAATAACATTTAAAGGAAATAAACTAACCTCACTCTCCCTGGACAAGCGGCGAAAGAGTTCGTCTGACTGGAATTTACTTTCCTGGTCAGGAACCACCCGGGGCATCTTAAAAACGAACCGCGGGAGCTGTTCGAAAATATTCGTCGTTTCGAACGGCAACATGACGGGATGATGCGGAAAACACGTGGCTGACAGTTTCGCACGGTTCACAATAACACCACTCAGAAAAGAAGTAAGCGAAACAGGTGACAAACACTCTTCGGTTGCACTCTCTTCCACTGACCAAACAGGATATTATCTAAACATGTGTGTGAAATCGCGCTCTTCTGGGCAAGACTCGTTCCCTTTTCCCATTGGACGCACTGACTCACCACTCAGGGCCGCCGGAAGCGATGATGTTCCGTTACGTCACTCCGTAGGCGGGGACTTTTTCCTGGGAGCTGACGTCACTCGCGTGGCAATGTTCCTGGAAGGCGTTACCGCCGGCGATGGCAAATAGTATTATATCAGTTGCTTTTTTTTATTTATTTGTTTCTCCTTTTATATATTTTCACAGTTCTTTGAGGATTTTTGGACTGCGAGAACGGGTTGAGAGAAAAGAATTAAATTTTGTTTCAGATTCGGACTGGTTTTTTTGTTCGTTTTGTTTTATAGTTTCTTCTTATGCGGATGTGACGTTTTTTTCGTCATCGTATTACCTGGTAAGAGTGTAACGGCGTTCTTTTTCTCTTGACTGATTGCAACGCGTTTCATCAGTCAAAGTGCGTAGGCTGCTTTCGAGAGAAGTCGCTTTTTCTCATTCTAACAACCGCGTTTCTCACATTTTAATCGAAGCGGCGCTTGTTTCTTGTCACGTTTTATGCAATTGAAATGTTGCGTCACTCGCAAAACAGTTTCAAAATAATTTACGAAGCTTTTTTTTAATGCATCAAAATCTTACTTCCAAAATATTATTTAGGAATGACCAATGTCATATCCTGATGGAATTTTATTAGGTTATTTTATTTCGGATCAACACATTTTTTTTAACTTTATTTTCTATGCAAAGTCGAAAGATTTCTTTTTAGTTATCAGAAAATGAAAAAAATGATTTTTTTTAAATTTAGGTCATTACAATGCCATTTTACTCTTTCAAATAATCACACTATTATTGTTATTATTTTTTTCAATAAGAAAAATATTTTTACCGAAGGTTTAGTAAAGATTTATTTGATGTAAACGTATTATTTATCTAGATGAAAGATTTAAATCTTAAGAAAAATTTTAATTTAAACTTTAGTAAAACTTTAATCTAAAGCATTTCTAAGTAAGAAAAACTTTAATCTAAAGTTTTTCTTAAAATTTGAATCTTTCATTTAGATAAATAATAGGTATTCTAGATGAATAATAAAAATTCACAGTATATTCACAAATAAATAATAATTCATGGTATCCGAAAATTCAGAGTATTTTCTGATACTGGTATCTTTTGAATTCTAAGACTATCGTTGAAAATGTTAAAATTAATAAAAATAAAATGCATATTAATTGCTAAATTGTATTAATTAAATTTTTCTCATACAAATATATTTTATTCAGGAATTTTCAACTTTGATTTGATTTACAATGTTAATTTATCTCATTTGTATCATTTACCTTAAATAAGACATACGTATATATGTATGTGTGTTTGGAACCATTGTTCTAAAATTTAGGAATATATATTATTATTATTGTTGAGAATTTTCGAATTTTTAATTTTACTTTTTAAAAACTGTTTGAATAAAATAAAAACATTATTTCCCCACCAATTATTCAAAAATTTTGACAAACAAACATTGAATTAGTATTAGAATTAGTATATTTCCAACAAATTTTAATACCAATTCGTTAGAAATTTTACTATATTTCCATACTAGCATCGTTTCAATAAACAATTCCGTCGATATAGGGAAGAAATGTCAAAAAATAATCTTTTAAATAATTGTTAATATAATAAATAAAGTAATAGGGGGGACTCCACAATTTAATAACTTTCATTTATATTTTTAAATACAATTTAATTACTTTCATTTATATAAAACATGTTTAAAGTGAAAAAAAAAAGTTGTATTGGAGAAATAATGCGTTGCTTCTAAAATGAGAATAAAACAAAATAAATGAGAAAATAAATACCCAGTCGAACGCAAACCGCAACAGAATCGAACAAATGAGAAAGTATGTATATATTTTTGATTTGAAGTTCCGAAATTCTCAGCTAATATCGATTTAAAATTATGATCATCTATATCGCCCGTAAACATCCTCCTTCGCTAGAACCGCAGAATCGGTTGCCAACTCTTCTCTTGATGACGTCACGCCATTCATGCATTCTTAGAATACTCATTTTCTGTTGTAGTACGAATTCATTGATGGATACATTTCCTAATTTGTAGAGGCTAAACAATGTTACGACAAGTGATCAAATAAAATGTATTTCCGGTCTGCGTCCAATTTTTTTTCACTATCCGGTATGGAATAATTTTATCCGGAAAAATTCTACTATTAAGGCAATTCTATTCATTACAATTATTCTACTATAAAGTCAGATTTAATTTTGTTTACTTACATAAATTTTTATTTTTAAATACAGAGTTTCTCATTTAAGAGCCAACGAAAACATAGTTAGAAAGTAAAGCTAAATTTTAATTAAATGTATTAATTAAAATTTTTACATTTGTTTTCAATTATAATTAAAATTTTACCTATAATTGAAATAGATTTATAATTACTACATATTGATATTACTATAGTTACATTTTTAATATTAATAAGTGTGTACTGAGTTTAAATTGAATAACTAACAAATTTCATTTGATATTTTTTCTCAATTTTTATTTTTTTATTTTATTTTTTATTATTAGACAGATTTATGTACACAATTGAGTGAAATAAAATATTATCAATATTTACATAAATATCTTAAAAATCTCCTAAATTTACCAAAAAATATAAAAAATTTTCATAATTATTATAATCTCCTGTTTTTATAAGCATTAAGTTTCCCATTACAGTAATTTTTAAAACTAGATTTTAAAAAAATACCAAGAAAAAGAACTTTAAATTTAAATGTTTTTTTACTTGAATGAAAAAAGAATAGAATTGAAATTATTTTATTTGATATTATTTTTTTTTTTAACTAACAGTATTAAAAAGAAACAAATTCAGAGAAAATCTAAATAATCTGGTTCGGAGAATTTTATTCTTCTATTTAGAGAAACTACTAATTAAATTATTTATATCAAAGTGATGTATTAAAATCATGTCGTTTAATTAAAAATAAATGTTTATATAAAGTGAAATAAAAGTAGAAGGGGGTAAAAAAAAAGATGAATTTATTTGTCAGTTTTAAAAATAATGCCTAATAAAAAAATAAAATAAACGAATTTCGAAACAGATAAAGGAATTATGAGGAAGGGAATATAATATTATTTACAATAAATATCACATGAAAGGGAAGAAAATAATGAAAAATTACAAGAAAACGTTTCGGAAGTAAATAAATGAACTATCGATTAATTGCTTCATAAATAAATTGTAATCATTATCAAATTAATCGAACCCAGCAGAAAAACGATATTTCTCAAAAATAATCAGTAAATTCACTTCTTTGCTTATCGAGTTAAATTATGCAAGAAGAGAAAGAAAAATATAAACCAGATATCGATTTATTTCTCCATAAATGAATCGTAATCATTATCAAACTAATCGAACCCAGTAGAAAATAGATATTTTAAAAAAATACGAAAACGATATTTCTCAAAAATAATAAGTAAATTCACTTCTGCAATGCTTATCGAGTTAAATTATGCAAGAACAGAAAGAAAAATATAAACCAGCTATCGATTAATTGTTCCTTAAATTAATCGTAATCATTATCAAACTAATCAAACCCAGCAGAAAAACGATATTTCTAAAAAATGATAAGTAAATTCACTTCTGCAATCCTTTGCTTATGGAGTTAAATTATGCAAGGAGAGAAAGAAAAATATAAACCAGCTCAGACGGATAAAAGTGGGTCATATTGTCTGACATTTTTTCTCACCATTTTCCTGCCGCTACGTCAACAAACTTTTCTCGTTTGATTCTCGAAAACTTCCGTATCTGTTATTAATCCATTCGACTGTCGGCACACACAGTGATGACTCAGCGAACATTCTTTCGCTTGCTTAACTGTGACGTTTCGAGGAAAAGTGGACGAACGAGTTTACGAAATTCATTTCGGTAAAGAATACCGAAACGAATTATTAAATGAAAATATAATAATCGATGAATGGTGATAGAATATTCAGATAACTGAGATAAATTTCGATTTTAATTTAAAATGTAGGTGAACTCCTTGAAATTTAATATATCACAATTTATAATTTATTTCAAGAAATTTTATCCTTTCTTTCAATAGTTTTCGATTTTATGATTTAAGTTCTAAAAATAATAAATGAATAAAAATAAATTTTTTTTATCTAATATTTCTATTTTGTGAATAGCCTAAAAACTGAAAATAGTGGTAACATTTTTTACACCCACCGTTCATTTATGGCCATTTTAAAGAGGATTTTTTATAGATAGTTGACCATATTTATATGTCGCAAAAAAATAATTTGCATATTTATCTGGGAAATTCCCAAGCACCCACCTTGTGTTCATCATGTCTTTCTTCATGGTAAGACTCTTCATTCTGAAGAGACCCAGTTCGATATCAGTCAATGTTAAACAGCAAGAATCGGTTGTAATTCTGCCATTTACATGTACACATGTCGGGGCGGGTGCTTGAAAGTTTTCCGGATCAACGAATACATGAAGCAGATACCTATATAGTTTCCCTTTTTCATCAACTCATAATTACTCATTTAATATGTTTATTTGACAATACTTAGAGTATAGTCTGACCACGAAAGGCCATGATTAAGCATTTGGATATCTGATTTGTTTTGCACTGTGAAAGTATTTTCTATAGAGAGTTGGCAATATTCATGCTTTGTAAGTAATATGAAAGGGAAAACTCCCAAGTACACACCAAACAGACAAGCACTCAGAGAGTAGAAATTCAATACCCATCTTCTTTGTTCAACAATAGCTGGTATCAAACTTGAAACATTCTCCTATCAAGGCACACAATGTTACCAATCCTATTGTAATCGTAATTTTTTTATCATAAAATACTTGCTTACCAAAATTAATCTTGTTCGTAAGAAGCCTTCTGACTTCCTCTACGACAGGGGTAACGATCACAAAATTGACCCCCAGGGTAAATTAAAACTTTTGGGCACAATAGAAAGTTAATAAAAAATTTATGAGATAGCAATAACTCCTTTAAATTATTTTAAATATACCCATTTACACAGACCTTTTAATTTATATTTTACAGTATGCAATTAATAATATTTCTTTTCCCGATAAAAGTGCTCACGCAAATCAAAATATTAATGAAAGAACATAAGCTAATACAATTTATGGTAAAAATAAATAATAGAGGTTTATCCCTGGATTAAATCATTAGATTATGATAATCTTAAAAACATCAATTGATTTTTGAAAGGAGTGGGTGTTCGGAAAGTAGCCCTATTATGTTGCCGATAAACAGGATTTACACAACAGAATATTGCTGACAAACAGGTCTTTTATCTAAAGAGTGTTTTATCGTTTAATCTTTTGTTTTGGTTATTGCTCAATTTTATACATCTGTATGTAAAAAGATTGTCTTTTGTCTTTACAATAAATTATTTTAGAACTATACGTTAACGTTTGCTATTTAAAATAGTATCAAATATTCTACTGTATTTTTTCCTTCGTACTAAGTACATTTATTTTTTAAGTATAATTTTATCATATGATGATGGTTTCAATATCAGTTACCGACCATACTGACAACGAAAACACACTCGTTAAGATTCACTCACTTTGATCAGTAGATGATAAAATTATGCTATTAGACGTATTATCATCAGGAGAAAAATAAGCAGAGAAGTTATCTTCTCAGTTACAGTTAGTTAATTACAGTTTCTATCACGAGAGGAAATTTATAATATACCAAAGATTTATATTATTAGATTATGAAATAATGATTATCACGTAACACTAAAGTAAGAATACGGAATTCACGATAAATTTTCGTAATTTAATGCATATAAATTTTTTAAATTTAATTCATTCTTTATAAATCTTTATATATATAGCCGTTTCCAGAACTTAGATTTGCGTACGCTATATTGCAATTACATTTAGTTGATATCAATAATTTAAATTCTCTTAGACAATTGCTATTCAACATTTAGCTATTATTAAATTACGCATCAATATTATGTCTTTTAATTATTCTTTAAATTATTTTTTTTTATAAATTTTAATAAATCCTGATGTAAAAGTAACTGTAAGTTCTCATTCTATTCATAAAACTAGACTGAGTGGCAATTTTTGGAAATTATTATGAAAATCAAATGACAATGAGTGCATATATATATATATATATATATATATATATATATATTAGGTTGGGGAAAAAGAAATTCATTATTTTTACGTGAACTTTATGTAACTTCTTTTGGATTCGCTTTGTAAAAAGGTTTAAAACAGCTTTCATGTAGATTTTTAGGTCTTGCGCGTTACGACTGCTGACATGCGGTTGACTTCGATCTTTTTTGATATTTTATAGACATTTTCAACGATGCTGTATCCACAATCCTTTCCAACGAGCATAAATCTGAAATTGTTTGATAGATACCTCACGAGATATCGATCACTACAGACGTCTGCCGAGAAAATAATGGATAACTTTCTCCCCAAACTAATATTTATCGCTTTAAAAAAAAAAAAACCAACAACAACAACAACTAATAGATTAGAATTCAATATTCCTAATGTATTAATTCAATTTCTAATTTCATGAATTCAATTCCAAATGTTAGTTATCGAAATTTCTTCATTGAAAAATAATTTAAAATCTTCGTTGAATAAAATTTAAATATTAGTATGTACTACATAAAAAATAGTAGAGTTTTTTCAAAACAAATGAAAAAAATTAAGTAAACTATGAATGTATCTATACACATTATCTCCATTTAATAAATTCATTTCACTTTTTGGATTTCGTGAAAAATATACCTGAAAATAATTTTTTAATTTTATTTTTGAGGAATTTTAGTTTAATATATTTATATCTTTTCTATTATTTATATTTGAAAATCTGGTTTTGTAAGAAGTTTCCGTAAATTATTTGTTTCAGCTTTTTAGCAAAAGACCCTAGTGATTCACACGCACAAATAGATTCTAAAAGGCATGAGGATTTTCGTCATTTCGAATATTTTTATTGTATTTATGGATTTTCGTCATTTCGAATATTTTTACTGTATTTATGGATTTTCGCCATTTCGAATATTTTTACCGTATTTATGGATTTTCGCCATTTCGAATATTTTTACTGTATTTATGAATTTTCGTCCTTTCGAATATTTTTACTATATTTATACAAACTTAATAGAATTAAGTTCTATTTTCCAGAAATTATATATGAACTGTGTATTTATAAACTATCTCAATCTTCGTACTACAGTACAGAAACTTGTACTACAATACAAAAATTCATATTTATGTGAAAATAAGCACATATGTAAGACAATGAATTCCATTCTAATTTATATCGGCATTCGTTTTACCTTTAATTAAATCGACTGTAATCGACTCTCTGTAGTGTGTATGAACATAACAGTATTCATTATCTTTAATCGTCAGTTGACAATCACCCTTTTTTTTTCTCTCTCTCTCTCTAAAAACGATGGTACTCCCTAATCAGGTTTTTCAACAGGTAGGATTTAGAGGTCACTTTTTCCCATCTTTTCTGGTTCGTTAAGATCATACCTTTCCTTTTCTCACCGCCGGAACTAACTCTCTGTTTCGTTGACCTCTTTTTTCAACCGGACTCCATTCCCGTTGACTGATCTAATTATAACCATCGCCTTGTTATGTTTGCCTGGAGCCTAAGGACAAGTGGCATTTGCAGGATCGTTTTATCTCCTTTAAATCTATCAATGTTTATTCGGTTATTATCAAAACCAAAGGAAAATGTGCTGGATTCTGCATTTCTATTTATTGAATAACTCGAAACTTAATCCAAGAGATAATTAACCTTTGTTACTATCCATTATACTCTTATGCGTATGGGTACATCAGTGAAGTCCATAAAATACTTATATATATACACTAGAAGTTCAATATATATATATACATATTGAACTTCTAGTTCCCATACTGTTTTGCACGTGTCATTAAACTGAATTCAAGGCAAGATCTCTTATTAATCTAAGCATGTTTAAACTTAATTTTTAAACATTTTTGTTAATTTATGCATTCGTGTTTATTCATTAATAAATTTATTATTTTTTTCTCTCTCTAAGAGCATAGGTCCAAGCACACTAGTATCATCTTGGATCCTGAAGA
>JAPDSC010093647.1:456-13799 GCA_026290005.1 Latrodectus geometricus | reverse complement strand
AGCGAGTTGAAAAACAGGTCTTAACTCTACGAGAGCAGGAACGGGAAATGCACAAAAGAGAACTGACAATGATTAAAAAACATTGAAAGTAAACTGGATGAGACCTCTCAAAAATTTTTGCTTTTATTGCATGTAATTGTAATAAAATCAAAAGTACTTTCTTGTACGTAAGGTAGCATCTTTACTTAAAGCAAGAAAGTGCTTTCAGGAGATGATTATTATGAAATTACAGACAAAGATATTGACACATTTGTTGTTTGCTATGATACAGAACATAGTGAAGAAAAACGATAGTGTGGAGTCCCAGAAAGAAGCTTACCAAAAATTGTAAACCTTTTGAAGCAACATTATATACGCTGAGTAGTAAGAATTCAAAGTTGTTGAAGGAATGATACTTCAGAGATACTACGAGGTAGCAAAAAAGCAAAATACACCAGAAAAGTAGACGAAGATCATTAGTTTTTTTCACTCATCTTGGACATTCATCAGTTTAATTGTCATTGATTTATAAATCATTTAAAATTATGTTTATAAATCAATGACAATTAAACTGATTCGTTAGATTATTTTAATATTTGTACTTCTTCATTAATAAAAAACTCTCTATCATCTGCTAACTTAGCTTATCTGCTTTTAACCCGACCTTTTTACGGTGGATAACTGAGGCTTTATTTTCAAACAAAAAATGTGTTTTATTTTTATTAATTTGTATATAAAATAGCTAAGCTTAAGAAATGAAATTAAAGTTTAAAAAGAAATATTGTATATAACTGTAATAATATGAATGTATTGTAAAATGTAATCATTTAATTTATTTGCATAATCACTTACTTGAAATACTTCAATCTGCTATCACTGCCCAGTGTTTGATCATTTCCATATATGATACCTATATCAACAAGTAAAAGTATTCTAGGATTACTTAGCTGATTTCAATATGATATACATTATTGCACTCAGTAAATATTCATTAGTACGTACACAAATTGAAATATTTAAGTTTAGTTATATACAAACCAAATACTAAAAATCTTTTCCTTTCTTGGATATTCAAAA
The DNA here is from genome assembly GCA_026290005.1 of Latrodectus geometricus. Classification (NCBI taxonomy): domain Eukaryota; kingdom Metazoa; phylum Arthropoda; class Arachnida; order Araneae; family Theridiidae; genus Latrodectus; species Latrodectus geometricus. Next base: position 12,743 of record JAPDSC010093647.1, on the reverse strand, counting down.
TAAAAGCTATAAAATTGTGGGGCATAAAATTAATAAATTTTCAACATTTGACAGTTAAAATGTTTTCTTAGGAAGAAAAGATGAAACATACTATCATAATGAGGTAGGAAAGACACCAATTAATTTTAATGAATGTAAACATTGATTTTGCATACATCTAAAGAAATAGGATAATTATTTCACAATATATTTCTTCATTTCTCATTATTTTTCATAATCTCCAACATTAGAAGATTAAAAAGAGCTAAAAAATTATTAATTTATTTAAAAACTCAACTTTAAAAGTGTTTTGAAAATTTAAAAATATAATATATATGTATATATATAGATACATATTTGAATTTGAAATACCATTTATACAGTTAATACTGAACATTAGTAAAAACCGGGTATACCATTTTGTTACGCTTAAATATTTTTCTAGTGATATTATCTAGTAACAAGAAATTCTTTATTTCAATAAATTTATGATCTTATTATATGATATAAAATTAAATTAAATTAGAATATTTCAGAACTTTAATGACTGAAAAACTAAAGTCTTACAGTTTCCTAATGCAATAAAGACATTTTAATTTGAATATTTATTCTTGATTAAATGTTTAATGGGTATTTTATTCCTGCATAAATAGCTTTCACAAATTATATTTTTGTAAATGTTATTGTTTGAAGAAATATTTATTTCAATTCTGAACAGTCACGTGATAAGCTATCAGTTTTTATTATGAAGCTGATTTCATAATTGTCATGCTTTTTTGAATTGCTCGCACAATGCATAATACCTCGAGAACAAAACCAAAGCAGTAGCTCCTTAGGTTGATTAATATATAAAAATTGTATAAAATGAAATAAAACTATATTTCATAAAATACATATTTATTTTACTTTGTATGTTACTGTTTATTTGTTTATAATATATCATCCAAGCATATATGTGACTAAAATAAATCAAAATATTTCTCACATATTAAGCTACATAAATTTACATTGATAATAAAAATGGTTACTTGAATATAGAATAGATTTAGTAGTCCTATATTGAAATAAAAAAATTGCTTTCATCACTTGTTTATTTATAGTGAAAAACTACTCTACTTGAATAAGTTTTAGTTGATTTGCTATAAGCGTTCAAAGATATTAGCAACAATTCAATTGAAAATAAAATTTCTGAGAAAACAATCTTTCACGGGAGACATTATTGCTTATGTTAAGTATCATTTTGCATAATTTTTAGTTTCTTAGCATTCTACAAAATTGTCATTTAAATAACTTGAAAATTTAGAAGTGTTCTTTAAATTAAAATTGCACCCATTAAGCTTAACTGTGTTTAATTCCTGTTGGGGGTGTAAAATAGAACATAAATATTTAGTCACTTCTTAATGATGCTACAGCGGTGGACATAATTTCAACTTCATTAATGAATTAAATTCCCTTAACTACCAGAGTAACTTGATTAAGTATATCTCCTTCTCCAGTTTCATGTACAGTAAGGTGGCCTAACAGGCGAATGTTTGAAAAGGTTGCATAACGTCATTAATACTGTCAAAAATTAGCTGAGAAGTCATTTCACGAATGGTTTTGAGAACAGTCATCAAGATTGAATGTCATCTTAATTCTAGATGAAGTATTTGTCATTCATTTTGTCCATTTCCAGGAATTTAGATTCATGAAATTTTGATATAAATCATGAAACCATTATGTAATAACAAAGCATGTTTATATCTATTAATAAGCCATATATGATAAAGATTGATATGAAAATGCAAAATTATCATAGGGGATATTGATAATGGATTATCCATAATTAAAATAACATTACATGAAATGTGAGATGAAGCTCATATTAATGGTTTTAAAGGAAATAAAATTGATAAATGAACTCTTTGATATATGCTATTTAAATTTGCATGTATAGCATGTATTTATCTCATAATCTTTCCTTCTTTTAATAAAATTAAAAAATACTTCTGATAGTTTTATATTTTGTGTTAGTTTTATATTTTAGGTTAGAAGTCATTATTTGATGACTTACTAATTTTTTGAATGTTTATTTATCGAATTAATATTTTCTTATCATATTTTAACACTCGATAAATAATTATATTATTAATCAATATATTGGTAACATTTTTATTTGTATAAAAATAAGTGATTGTTATTTATTTTTAATTGCATACTAAATATATTTATAAATGCTATGATCTATCATTTAAAAGAGCAAATTATAATTTTCAGCTTAACAAATTCCATGTATATAAATCATAAGCGTTATATATGCCATGATTAATCTAAATGCATAAAATTATATGTCCCTTTTCTGAAGAATATTAATTATCTATTTGTTTAAGAATACAATCTGAGTTACATTTTAGTAATGGTTTGACAAATACAAATACACATGGACAGATAAGAATAGCTTGCATTTGTTCTGTTTGTATAAAGTAAGTATTTAAAAATATCTTAAATTTAAATTATTGAATTCTAATGTAAGTATGCCTGGGGTGTAACTTAACTAAATATTTTCATGATTTCTTTTATTCAATTTTAAATTTCTTCAGTAAACATTTTTTATGGTGGAATTTTTATTTATATAAAAACACTAATGTTACAAGCGGAGGAAATTTAATTGCCTCTCAGATTAATAATTATGTTTTTTTTAAAAAAATCCAAATGCTAAATTAAATCATTTTCTTGCTTATTTTGAAAACATTTTATCATAATTGAAAAAAATATTACATGAAGCATACGTTTTAAAAGCAAAACATTTTTTATCTTTCTTAGTGGTTTCTAATAAATGAGCAAAATAAACCAATTCATTAATATTTATACATGGTTAGATTTTTGTATAAGATATAATCAATGAGTTAAACTTTCCCTAGAAAATAATATTTGTATGACAGAAGTACATTTATATATTATAATCTAGTTAATGAAAGATCATTTTCATAAGGAGATACAACAGCAGTAAACATGAACAAAATAATTTATAAAATTTATTCATGTCACTTTGAATTATTATTGTAAAATTTATTTTTATAATTCTAAAATCAAAGGGATAAATTGGAAAGTTTCAAAAAGCTTTAAATGAAATCCTACGGAAAATAAACTTTTTGGGTTTTCACAGAAAGACATAATTTAATTTCATAAAAAAATAATTGATAGTGATATTGGAATGTCTGATGATATTTTTGTCAAACTTTTGAATTTGCAAAATATTTGGAAAAATTTAACCTTAAGTCTTGGTTTTGGCTTTTATTGTATAATTTAGATTTATTAATACTTAAAAAGTATCAAGTGTTGCCAAAGATATTGAGTACAGTCAATTTTTGCAACTGTATCTTATACTCTATCACAGGTTAAGTTTGAAAAACTTATTTCAATTATTCAATTTCATTTGAATTCTTGTGTAAATAAATCAAGAAAATTTTAGGTTCCTCAAAAAATCTTAATATTACGCATTGATATTTATGTTTTATGTTATTTGAAGAAATCTATTAATTTAGCAGGAATTTAGGAAGTAATAATTATGTCAGGATTGAGACTATATTTTCAATATACCATACTTTTGTATAAAATATAGAAAATGTGTAACTATCTTAAGTGCAGTTATTATTTTCATCATCTCTTAATAGAAATTATTTTTGAATGCCATCTAAGGAATTACTTCGAAATACCAAAAACTTTTTTCTCATAGACAAATTTAGAACTCTAATATTTTACCTGAACAGGACTGTAGAAACATTTATTTTTAAATTTCTGAAATATTCATTCTCAAATTTGAAAGATTTTTATTGTTTTATCAAACTTTGTTTTGGGGTCTTACCAGTACGTGATGTGAAACAAACAATCATAAATTTAATGAAGCTTAATATCAAAGAAATAAAATAGTTTTAATTAAATAATATTACAAATTTCTATTGATAACTATACTCGAAGAGTATATTCTGTTAGAAAGTTCAAATTACGATCATTGAAAATTTCATATTAATTTAGAATGTCATCTTTTAATTATTTGGTAAATGAAATTTCATTTAGTACCTTAAATTGTAAAGAATCTTGTGTTAAATTTACCAGTGCTTAACATTATACATGAAATACTAAAAACTAAAAACTTATATTATTATATATAAATACCTCATTATAATACAATTCATAGATATTTTCTTTAATAGTACTAAATTTAAAGCATTATAATGTTTTTCCATTTTGTGTGCAGCACTTGATGATAAATTACTTAGTGATATATACATATTATGTGCATTAAATTTGTTATATAATCAATAAATTTTTTTTCTTGATTTTTTATTTGTTTTTCTTATAACAGAATCTTTTCTGTATATTTTACTTACAAAAAAATTATTTCATCATTTTATAAGTCTATAGTCTGTATTTATAAATCTACAATTATTTAATTAACAATTATCTTACCAAGGTAAAAATAATACAAGAACATAGTTCTTATATAAGTAATTATATTAATTTAAAATTGTAATGAATATTAAAAATTGATTTCGTATAATGCTTCGTCATAATGAACATTTTGGTTTCCCCAGTTGAGCATCGATACAGATGTAATTTTTATTTATAATACAATGGGATATGTTAAATGACTTTAACTTGAACGAGCGTTTGAAATAAATTTTGCCTTGAAGCAAATAAAAAATATTGTTTTATTGTTAAACTAACTATTAAGACATTTAGTGTTTAAGAATGATTAATATTCATATTTAGGGGAATTAATTCTTTTTGTATTGTTGACAAACATCCCACCTTTCATTTGATATTTTAGAATTGAATTTTTGTTTTGAAATAAATTTATGGATTGTAAGAATAATAAAATTAACTTAAGCACTCTCAGCATATTACAAATGCTGTAAATACTTATGTTCCAAATTCATTTGTAATTAGGTTAGCAATTGAGTGAAAAATTGTCATTTAAAAATGCAGAAAATTCCGAAGTGTATTTAATTCTCTTTTTAAAATGAAATTAATTGTAAGATCCCACTTTAAATCCTAGAACTTAAACCTTCAAATATTTACCAAAAAATTTAATCGAAAATGGACATCTACGTTGTAAACTTAATAGTAAAAATGTTTATAAAATTACAAATCATTATTAATATTTGCACCACATTTTCTTAAATTAAACAATAATTCATTTAAATTGATTTTCAAAAATAATTTGTTTGTTGTATTCTACTGGACTTAAATAACACCAAAATACAAATTAATTATAAAAATATAATATTGAAAAAACTTAATTAATTATTTTAATTAACATTAGAAGTTTTTTATTAGAAGCATTAAGAACAATATAATGTGCATAGATGATACGCATATTTTGTTCGAAAATAATTGAGATAATGAAAAAATTTATTTATTTATAATCAGAATCCTGAAATGAAAATATCAATGTAACAAATTTACACAAAAATAAATTTTAATATTTTAACAAATTAAAAATCAAATTTCTCTAAAAATTGCTTTGAAGTACTTAAAAAAAATTTAGATTTCTTATACTTATTTCTAAATTTAGGGAAACCTCTTCTAATAAGCATCAGAACTAGATATCAGTTACAATAATTTGTCCTTAACGTTAAAGAATTCATTAAAAAATAATTAACAGTAAAAGTCATTAGTTTTTGAATTAAAAAATAAGGAAAGTTAAATATAATTTCAGGAAATCAAAACTTACCAATAAGGAAGACAACTAGCCTGAAAATATATAAATTTTCAGTATTTAGCAGTTTCTAAAGAATATCTGCAATCTTTTGCAATTTTCCTAAAAAAAAAAAAAAAAAAAAAAAAAAAAAAATTAATGTTAATATACGTCGAAGAAATATTTTAAGTATAACTATATATTTAATAATATATGCTGAAACTATCTCTATTTTATTATAATCTTGTCGATGTATCCCATTTTATTGCAATTTTAAGTACGGTTTAACAATGAGGATAAATACGATAAACTTAATGAAATTTGGTTACAAATACTCTTCAATGAAACAAAATTTTGAACGGATTTTTAAATACTATACCTGTGTTCTAAGGCTAGATAAAAAGGAGACATGCCACATACATGATGGTACCCATAAAATAATATATATGAATCATATATTGCAGGGTTTTACTTCTGACTGGTAATTATCTAAATCTTAGATGATTATCAATTGTAAAGGAAAATTTTAATAATTCGCAAAATGATTTTAAAATTAATTTTATTTGAAAGAATAAGCCTTATAAATATATATATATATATAAGTTATATTTAAGAAAAAAAAAACTTAAAAATTTATCATTTGAAACCCAGGAAAAAAACAGAGTTTGAAATAAATTAATATAAATTTTTAACATTATGCCTATAAATGAACATGTAACGTGTTCATAACGAAAAATTATTTTCTTAAATCACTCCTTTCAAAAAAACTGACTTCGAAGATTGATCTTAAAATTGTTCGATTAAAATTATTCTTAAAATTAATAATTTTCTACACATTGTTACATTTCCAGCTAAGGAAGAGAATGAATGCAAGTAATATTATTATTGCAATCCAAAATCCACTTCTGTTGAGTACCAAAAATAAAAAAAAACAAACTAAGAATGAAAAGTTTTACTTAAAATAAATATAAAAATGATATATTATTTTAGAAAATATAAAATATACGTAAGACTACTTTTACAAAAATACTAGATATTTTTATGAAGTTTTATCAAAGAAAAATTTTAAATTAATGTGTAGTATCATGAGTAGAAATATAGTATCACTTACAGATATAGCCTTGCTATATGCTTTATAAATATTTTATTAAATTTTAAGGCAAATTTAAGCATTAAAAAATTTTAAGAAAACATTGTCAATTATTCTGCCCACAAAATATTTTAATTGATACAATTTTTATTTATTTTTATAATTATTATAAGTTAAATATTTTATTCATGTTCTTGTGAATATACGAATATCAATAATATAAATTGTCAGAGAAAAAAAAATTTAATTTAGATAAAAAATTCATTTATATTTTCTTACTATAATAAATAAATAAAAATTAATTTTTTTTCAAGCCTTTAACTTGAAGTTGCTTGTGGATAAATAGCTTTTGTTTAATATGCATTTGAATTAAAATATGCTTTCTCTATAACTTAATAGAAAACTGAAATTAATTTTAATTACAGTAAGGTAATTAATACTTATGCTTTAATGTATTTTAATTGATTGATACTTAATCTTCTCCATAATTTTCAATGTATTGATGACATTTGAAATCTGCAAAAAAATCTAAAAAAATGTCTTTTTGAGTATAATATTCTAAAAATCTGCTTTAAAATAATTTATGTTATAAATGCATTATAATTTTAAAACTGTTTATTTTTGGTAGCCAATTCCAAGTTTTTGAAATCACTAAGCTAACTTAATTTAACTTGCATACTTAGCCAAGCTCAAAAAAGAAAGTAACCATATGTAATGAGACTCATAATTTTTCTAATATCATATAAATATCTTTAAATATCATATTTACAAAAGCTTTTACATAATTTTGATTTAAGTTACTGATCACGTCATTAATAAAGTGTAGGACGTATGATACATTTACAATTAACCCATTAAGTTTGAAAAATATTCCTCAACAAAAGATTTTAGTTTCTAAATATGATACTTATAGTTTCAACAATATTGATAGTGTAAAATATTAACTAGATATTAACAGTTTTCATTAGAACAAATAAATCCTTAAGTAAATATATTTCAGACAAATTTAACATAAGTTAAACAAATTTTAGAATATTTATTTAAAAAAGAAACTTCCTTAAATATTTGAAATACCAAAATAATTAGGAAACAAAATGATAATACTGAAGTTGTTTTATGCATTCCAATTTTTCTAAATAGCTACGTTTTTTTATTTCTTCTATTTATGATCCAAAACCTCCAATAAAGTAATTTAAATATTTTTTCTACATTTTAAAACTTAAAAAAATTGAGTTTCAAGTACAAAAACTTATTGTAAATTGAAATTATGAAAAAAAAAATTCTATTTGTGTGCATATTTTATGATTTTACGAAATTATTATTGTATCCTTTCTTTCCATTATTTTTGTATGTTTATAGTTTTGGCTATTTTTATTTGATATCAAATACAGTGAATTTTCCTGAGACAGTTTTGTAAGACTAATATTACATTCTGTAATTATTGAAATAAACCATTAAATTTGATTTCTGTATCTTGATGAAGTATTAAGATAAAAGATTGTCGATTTAGGTTTATTTCAGTTTCATGTGGTCACAATAATATCTATATAAATAGGTATTTGCAATAAAATATATTCTAATAACAATTAAAAATTCTAAAATCCTCCTAAAATAAACTTGCACTAAAACAAGATTTATTGAAGAAGAAGCAATCAAACATTTAATAACATTAATTAGTGAAGGCTAAATAAGATAACTAAATTTATTAATAATTAAAATTATCTTATTGAAAAGAATTGTTGAAATTTCATTTTTTATACTTATTCCAAAAAAATCATTTTCATTTTGACGTAAAAATTAAAATGGATGAAAAATTCTTTTGAAAATTTTCATCTACTCTTCTGTGTAAAGAAGAATTTCTCTAAGCATAATTCTTTTTAAAGGAATAAGGAAAAATTTCTCTGATGAAAATTCCTTCATAAGTTTAAAAATATTTGCTTAAGTAATATTTTTGTAGTATCATGTATTCTTTTTACAAAAAGGATAATGTGACAATATATTAAAAAACTTGAATATATTTTATTAGTAAAATGAATAAAATTATCTTAGTTTTTGAAATTTTCAATAGATTGTTGTATATAGTAATAAGTAAAAACAGAATATAATTATTCTTTAAAATAGGAAATTTTTATTTTGAAATCTAAGCATAATATAAATACCACCATAAGAATATATATACACAAAATATTTTGTGAGCATTTTCATTAAATATTTTTACTCTCATAAATTCTCTGTATGACAGTTATATTCAAATCTAATTTCTATAAAAAATAAAAGTTTGAACGTTATGGGAAAAAAGGGTTTATTATTCTCCTACAATAATTAAAATATTTTTTGAGAGTTTCACTAAATGTGAAATTGTGAAATTATTTTTGATGTTTTAAGAGAACTGATGAACAGTTTAAAAGGCACAAAATAGCCACGTTATAAAAAATATGTATAATATATGTTTATTTTGTCAATTTTAGATCAAAAACAGAACTATAAAAAAAATTGATTCCAATTTTATTATAATCATATGTTAAATTATTTTAATTTATATGTGATTTATTTAAAAATTAAATACTTCTTTAGTGATATTTTAATAAGAAATTCACTTTGAATAAATTCCAAGCTTTTTAAGAAAAAACCATAAATTATTCAAGAAACTGTAATTGCATAATATAAAAATAAATAAAAAAATCGGAATTTGGTAAAACGTATAATATAATCTAAATAATAACATTATTCTTAAATAATTTAATAATAATTCATATTGATTATTCATAAAATAATTATCGATATAATAATATGACAATCTAGATATGCAATCGGGGTGTCAAGAGAATATGAGTATAGCAATAAAAAATTAGATTTTCTGATATACATTGACAAATGATTTTGTAACTATTCTGTATATATTTATATACATATAATATTTAAACTTAGACTAGAAGGTTAAACAACTCTTTTCTTATATATCTAGTCAATTTCATTTGTAATATTAATAATAAATTTACAATTAAAAGTTATTTAAGTTCAGAAATCAAATGCACATTTTTTTTATAATATTTCATTAAAACTATTGGACATTTTTAAATTAATTATTTTCTCACAATATTTTATCATTAACTAAAATATTGATCTTGAGATGACAAAATCATAAATTAGGATAAGCCCATCTGATTTATAAAGTATGAAATGAGTTATGTTGATTAAAATTGAATTTGGAGCTTATATCCTGTTTTATGCAAAATATGCTCTGATGAAAATTTTCGTTATATTCATCAAAGTAAGATTACTTTAAAAATATCTATTTTTTTGTATTATACAAAATGTTTACCTTAACAAATGTAATATTAAAATAACAAAACTTGATGTCAACAAAAATATTACACATTCATTATAATATAACATTTTGAAAAATTTGCTTACATAAACTATATTCCAGACTTTTGTTTTCATTATAATTTACCATAAGCGGAATAACTTCACATGAAGTAGAATTATTTTCTGAGTAAATCCAAGCACAAATAATACATGGATTTTAAAATTATTAAAAATAATGTACAATAAAATAATTTGTGACGATTTAATCTTAATTAATATTGTAATCAAATTTTCAAAAAATTATTTAAATTAAGAATATTTTAAAATAATCGCCCGGAATAGTTACGAATAAAAAACAAAGGAATATATTATTACCATATGCACATATGTTTGATTAGTAAGCGAAGTTTTCTTAAAATATTTTGAAGATTAAATAGTTACTTTTGGTTATAGTTAGCTATATCTTTGTGTCACCGAGGATTATAATGATTTATTAATTCCAACTGTTTTCTTGATAGACTGTTTATTAATAAATGGAAAAATAGTCTTATGGGAAATGTTCTGAAAATTAATATATTATTTATAAATATTATAAAAGATGAATAACAAATAAAATGGAAAATATTTTGTGTGTGTGTGTATTAATCTAAATAATGTTTACTAAATATATTAATCTTTAAATGAAAGGTTCTTTAAAATAAAAAAAAAGTCATTATGTTATCTGTGGAGGAAAATGTATCTGAGACCAATTTAAAATTACAAAGCTCATTATAACCTACAATCTTATAATATTAATTCATTGTTGAAATGGAAGAAAAAAAATTTGTACTATTTTAAAGAATTTAAATGAAATAATATAATTTGAAAACCAAAATGCAGTTATAAGATTATAATCATATGAAGTTACAATAAGCAAAACATATTTAATTTACAATTCGAAATTCATACAGGAAGACTTGGCTCAGATGTCATGCAAATTGATGTGTAATAAAGAATCTCAAGCATATTCTATGATAAATATACAAGTAGAAAGCAAAAATGTTTCCCGTTGTAAAGTAATCAATTGAATCAATTGCATGAATTCCTCTTTAAAAACATATAATTTTGATATATAACTAAGATGAGGTCAAAATCCTTTAATTAAATGTAAGTTAGTATCTCAAATTTGTTAAAGTATTTAATTTTTGATAATGGCCGCGGTAGTCTGGTTGGTTAGGACATCGTTCTCGTTACCAAACGGTGGTGAGTTCGAATCCCGGCTTTGCCGAAGATCCTTCGTGTTCACTAATGGCGAATGGGGCACGTTAAATCCATCGAGTCGCAATGTCCTCCATATTCCCATTACAAATTAATACCTTTGAGGGTGGTCGGAGCCAGGCTTTGGGTCTTCACTGGTTTCAATCTCTAAATTGGAAGACTCAGGTGGTGCTGACATCTATGAGCCAAAAGTCGTACTTCCACCTTCGTATGAAGGTGCTCTATTAAAAAACGGAAGACGCTCCCTTTCTGACTTCATTCACCTAGTCTCTCTGACGGGTGGGCTTGGCATTGCCAAGTATCACTAACAACGATTTTTGATAATAATAGTTTTTTTTTTTGCTAACTACATTTCACATATATTCGTTACATTCTCACTTCTTACTCATTTTTTAACACTGTTTATAAGTAAGTTATAATGATTATATAGTTCATTTAAAATTAGGTTAATTCTTATATTAATAATTAAATCTAATTGGTTATTTGATATTTTTTAACACCAAAACTCCCATCAATTGTTGTTAGCTCGAAAAAGGGAAGACTTCTCTACTTAATGTAAAAATGTTCATTAATTATAAAAAATGTAGATAAATGTAAATTCTTATTAAAACATACAAGAAATAACTGAGCAGGAAATCTACAGAACCAGAATAAAATTTTAAGGATAGATGTATTTTTGAATAGCAACCAATATAGTGTCCGTAAAAGTGTTGTACTAATGACGTAGGCTAAGGATTTGTGTGATGTTAACAGAATGAGAACCTAGAGTATACGACAACCACGTCAGAAGCATCATCTCTGCAGACACTATGCGGTCTATAGAGCCAACTCGAGAGTATTCTCCCGAGAAAGTCCTCCATGTATGTAAAAATTCATGCATGTGATCGTTGCAGACCAGCATATTTTAAAAACCCCTAACTCAACACTTAAAATCATAGCATACAGCTTTTGAATGAAGAGTTATACGTCAAA
>JAPDSC010093629.1:24708-35936 GCA_026290005.1 Latrodectus geometricus | reverse complement strand
TAATAATAAATCAAAATATCACAGCAAATTCATTTATCCTTGCTGTGGTGAAAACAGTGAGAATGTTTACTCATAGAAAGTTTAAAATTAAAAAATATATATATATATATGAATAACAAATTGATTATAATTTTATTTTTTACAGTTGAAAATGAGCTTGTACTTCATTCTAATACATAGAACTGCATAGTTAAATACCATTAAGTATGTAACATCAATTATTTGCATACAGATTTCTAAGAATATTCATTATTTTATCTCTCAAATTTTCACTGATTTAGCACTAACATGCTGACAGCTAAAGCTACAATGATATACTAGAATATTAAATAATAAATTAAATAATTTTTGAAGAATTTAATTACAATTATTAGATATATGAATGCAAGATTTCAAAAGTACAAGGAGTACAAAATTCCAGATCTGCAAATTTGAGTTTTTAGTTATTGTGACCACTACAACTTTACCAACAGTATCATCGTTTTCAAGATTTGAGGGAAAGGCAAATAAATAAAGAAAAATTAAAATGTTTCAAAAAGCAATAAATATGTGTGTCACATGCACTGTATCTCAGTTCTTGGAAGAATTGTCAAATGTCAATTACTTTTAATTAGTTCTAATCCATTTCAAACTTCCCATTTGCAGAACAATTTGCATAAATATTAGCTAATATATTTAATGCCTATAATTACAATGAACCAGCTGTGAATATACATTTAAATTAAATGATGCAGCTATGTCTAAAATCTAGAATCTCAAATGAAATATATCATACCAAAGGATACAAAATTATTTAATATATTGTACTTCAAACATGAAAGTGCATAAAATGTTTATTAATATATTTGACAGACCTAAAAATGTAACAATAATAATGTATATATAACCAAATATATATTATCAAAATTATCTACCTACATAAGTATAATGTTTTGTTTATCATAAAATTAATATCAAAGTTATTATTTTCAAGAAAATTTTGGAATATCTCAAAGTAGTTTCTACAAAATTGGGGATGAAATTTAAAACAAATATGATATAATTTCCTCATAAAATTTCTTAACATTGTATAGTAAGTAAAAAGTATCATTTTTTAACTATCTCAATAATAAGGTGACATTTTTTTCAATAAATGTTGATAAAATATCAAATTGAATAAAATGAGTTTAAAAATTATCCACAGAGAGAATATAAGCAATAAAATCTATTGAATTATCTTGTGAATAAATGAGCAAATTGGATTAACAGCATTAATGTTTAGGACTACCATTGTTTAATAATAAGTTTATTTTAAACTAAATACAGAATCTAAAATAAGTTTATGTTCCTGTAATTTATTTTTCTCAAAAAATTACTTAAAACTTTAATAAACTTATTTGAAAGCATTACATGTCATTAATTAAGACAGAAATATGAAATATCACAGCAATTTCTCAAGAAGCATGTGTAAACTTACCCCTAGCAAATAGGTTTTTATGAAAAAATAAGTAACTTACTTTCCTAAAAACTCCATTCATTAAAGCAGATTTCATTTGTAATCCAGCAAGGATAAAGTAAGTTATACCATTATTCTCAATAATTTTACACGTAAAGTCAACAACAAATATTATCATGGCATACAAGTAACCTTTCCAAGCTAAATCATCATGATGAACAAAGTTTATAATTTGACTGAAAATGATAAAAATAGAATACATAAACTTTTCATTCATATAATAGAAATAAACTATACAATTGATATTATATTCATAATTTACAATATTCATACACAGTTACAATTATTATTATATAAATTAATAAAATTTGTACTAAATATATGTATTATACTTATAAAAGTATTTTTATATTCCTAACATATATTTTGTTAGCATAGATTTTTATTATTATAGTATTATTTCAAACTGCAGGAAACTTAATATTCATAGACTTTTTAGAAATAAAATCAATCCTATTTTTCATGGAAGTAAAAAACAATAATAAATAAAAAAATAATAGCAATCAATGACCATTATATTTCTATATAATGGCTATACATGTCCTTTTTTATATCTATAGATCAAGTTAAATTACAAATCAATCCATCATTTTATTTCCAATTAATGCAAAAAATTGCCTAACATGTTTATTAATATAGCTGAAAAACAAAATGAATAGTTATACATCATTATAAAATTTTTAAAGATGTACAATCTCTGCCATCAAAGTATCATTTGATCATTGAACAAAACGACATCTAATTTCAGTTGACAGTTGGATTCAGCACAAGTTGTTTTCTCTGACATATTCAACTATGAAACAGACTTAATGTCTACAGTTTCGAATTTCACTTGAATAATAAAATGAACCTAATAAGATAATATCAATCCCTCTCTTGTTTAAATTTCATTTTGTTTTTAATAAAATGTGTAAATTATGGCACCTCTAAGAAATCTGGAGAATTTTTTTAAAATTTAAATATACTTAAAAGTTTTTTAAATTACAATTCTTTATGAAAACAAAATTAATATAAATTTAAATATTTTGGTCATTTCTTTCAGGGCTCATTATATTTTGATAATTTCTTTTCGCAAACAGTATGGGCATTTGTAATATCTTCAAGATTGTTACACAATTTATTAATTTATACAAATTTGTGTTCAACTCTTCAAAGATATCACTTTTAAATAAGCTATACTGTTTGAGTGTTTGAGAAAAGATTGAATTCTACATATAAAAATAACTTCTAGAAAAGGAAGGAGGGAATTTCTGACAAAAAATATTTACTTCCTAAATATTAAAATTCTTCTATAATTAATCTTATCCATTAAAAGTATTAAAAACATCAGGAAAACCACTTAACAAATATCATTCTTCTATATGTTAAATTCATCTCTAAGAATTTAACAAGCCGATAAAGAATGAAATAATCTTCAAAATAATCATTTAATAGAAATAACCTTGCAGAAATATAAAATACTAGGTGAATCTTGAGGACATTAACAATGGTATTAAAATCTTTTCACACCAAATGAATATATTTAATAGATAATACTTTAATATATTTAAATGATAAAATATTATATAAAAAACAATTTAATTTCAAAATAAAAATAATTTTGTAAGATTTTTACTAATACAAAATATACAATTTTTAAAATTTGAAACTATAACGTGAAATGATTTTTATGCACAGCAAATTTTTCTAATTAAAATTAAACTCCAAATCAAATTTAAGAATAACAAATTTGAAAAATACTTACTCTAAAATCAAAGGTGGCAAAAGAGAACAAAATAACATAACAAAATCAAGGAGAAATGCAACAAGCAACATCGGCCAAAATGATTTCATAAGTGCAAATGCTAGGCTTCGTGTTTGAAGTTTCTCAGGAGATCTGCAAAAAATATATACAAATATAAATGACATTTTAAAAAATTTTAAGCATCTGAAATTCTGTAACAATTTTTTGTAAATAATTTTTTTATAATTCAATATGCAAGTTATTAATTAAAATTATTTCTTTCACTCTATGAATACAAATAAACACAGAAATAAAATACTTGTATGCAAAATTCCAAATTCCTTAAAAATAGCTTCATGGCTATTGAATGGATTTCTTACATTTAAGAATGTATAAAAAACATTTTAAATAAAATATATAATCAAATGATTTTCAAAAAAAGTTACAAATAAATTATGTTCACTACCTAGTAATATTTACTAGCTAAATTCAATATTTCATTTTAATTAATGAAACATTATTTTCAAAATGAGCAATGAATTTATAACTTTCTTTTAACTTTAGCAATACTTGTAACTGGTATTTATATCTTAAGCCAAATGATGCCCTAATGGGAAGGAAAATATCAATACAATACATCCTAAATTAAATATATAGAGGTCAAAACATATTTTGTCATTATAATATCAAATATTGTACTAATATAAATATAAAACAGCATATTATAATTTTAACTTTTACACATCTTATAGCTATTAGATGCTATATTAATATTGTCTCCTTTTTACTTCAAAACAATCAATAATGAAAAAATCTAAGAGTTAATATATTATCAATAAACTCAACATTTAGAAAATTCTGATTTTTTTTTTTTTTTTTTTTTTTTTTTACTTTAAATGGATTTTGTCTTGCACAGTATGAACAAATTATAAGAAAATAATTATACTTACACATAAAACTGCCACTTTCTTGAAAATATCACATTAATATATTGTGACACTTGCTTTGTACTAAAAAATCCCAAGTCATTTATTTCAAGATTTTTTTTCAAAGCTTTGTATATAACTCTGCAATAAAACATATGTTTTTATAAAAAAAAGCATAACAAACTATAAAACTTACATATATATATATATTACATTCCACTTTCCTTCATGACCTTATACAATAAGCTTTATAAGGTAATTTAAGGAATGCCTAAATTAGTTACCTAACGGTGCCCAAAATGTTTGCTAAAAAAATACCTTTTAAAGAGAAAAGTTAATTATTGGATATTTCACAAAATATGATACACAAATCAATGCATATACAGAAAACATTCACAAAAACCATTTAAATACTATGGCAGGGGTCGGAGTACAGAATTTTTTTTTTCAGGACACTATTTTCAAGAAATATCAGGACATTTTTCAGGACATATTTCAATAATTAAAGAAAACCAATGTTACTTTTAGTAAAGTTCCCAACGTTCTATTTTGAATTGGTAATCCGATAATGGTAAATCAGAGTGCTTAGGTTCGGGTGAAATAATTGCGAAGAAAATTACAGATGCTAATTTTAATTTATTTTTTAGAGCATCACAACACAAAACAAGCATTTGAAATCAATCACAAGGCTTGAGAAGCCGATAGATATATTTTTGAGACTGGCGTCTCTTACACACAAATTTTATACTGAACATTTTCTGAAAATTGATAAGTTACATGATAAATGCTTTAAATTAACAGTTAATTTATGTATAATTGAATAATGTTCATTTTGAACTGGATGCATTAGAATTTAATTCCAATAACTTAATACTGCACTTTTTTAATTTATCATTCACAGATGCAATCTCTGCATTAGCAACAGACAGCATCATTTGTCCAACTTTCACATCACTCATATTATCATCACTGATAGCACATGCTATTTTTTTAGTTGCATCACCCAAAAGTTTTTGAGCTACACACTGATTATCAAGCAAATTTTTCTTTTCTTCCTCAAGTTCATTAATTTTTTCTAATAGCTGCGATTGTTTAAACTTTTTTTCACTAGTAGCTTCTACATCTTCCTCGTCCTTTCTTTTCTTCTCTAATTCTGTTACATCTTTTGATTTTTCCATATAGGATGCATATTATGCATGAGATTTCTGAATATAATGCATCATTTCTTTGGTATATGGAATGGACGAAACAGAATTGCCATGCATTCGAATAACATCATGACAAATCCGTAAACTTTGAACGGTTAATTCCGATAAAAAAGCTCTCTCCTTTTTCACAACATAATTGTTAGTTGAAAACCCTCTTTCTGGTTGGGAATTTACATTCAATAACGACAAACATGCTTTAACCACTCTAGAAAGATTAGGATATTTTATATAACCACCATCATCTTTTATATTGAAAACCGCATTCCAATATTTACAGATATTTTGATCATTATCATAATCATTCACAATCAAAGTCACATCTTCACACATATAAAGAATCCACTCTTCATTCATCTTATCAAAATCTGAGGAAGTTTTATTCACATGAGGAATATGTTGAATTAATCTGCTACATGAACTCCTAGACTCTTCCTTTTTTCTATTATAAGGAGATAAACACTGGAGATCTTTGAGTAAAGGATTTGTTATAGGAAGTTTTTGAAGCAAATGCTTTGAAGTTGCTATGTAGCAGTTTCTAATACTTTGTAGAAATGTTGTTTTATCAGTAAGTTCTTCCAGCATTGCTTTTGCACCATGACCTACTTCAATCTTGTTTAAATTTAACCAATTTTTTCCTGAATCAACATTAATTTGTAGCAACTTTACTCAATTTTTTTCACAGATTTCTTCTGGGTTTAAAAATTTAAACATAATACTGCGAACAAGTTCATTTAACTTACTGTACATCACATGTACTAAAGGTTCGACTTTTTGCATTAGAAGTAAATAAGGTTCAAAAGTTTTACAAAAAAATGAAACAAAATGCAGATATGCCAGAGTCTTAGGGTCTTTCAAATGTTTTATAATCCGAAGATGTCTATCAGAAAGAGATTTTTACTCTTTAGGTATTTTAACAATGAAATATTCCTTTAGAACATCATATAGCTCAACAATTCTCTCACAAACTGAGCAAAAAGTTAACCAACGGCTCTCAACATGACGAAGGAAACTATGTCTAGCTAAAGTTTCTTCCAGTATTTCTAACTGTACGGAATGATAATCTTCCCTTCTTGCAGGAGATAACTTGAAAAATTGATGAATATCTATAGCAAATCCATCAATATTACAATCAATTTTATCAATACCCTTACGCAGTGCTCCATGGATTATGTGTAAGCAACATGTACCCAAATCAATTAGTACTGGTAAACTTTGCTTACTCAGTTCACTATCTATTTGCTTTAAAACAGCTAAATTAACTCTTGGTCCATCCATTGACAACTGCATTAATTTTTCTAAATTCAAACCATTATTTTAAATAAAACTTAATAAAATTTTTACAATTTTATTGGCTTCAGCATGCCCTAAAAAATGTGATTTGAGGTAACAAATGACATTTTTACCTTGATTATCAGACCAATATGAGATGTAAATATCCAACTGTTTCTTTATTTGTTTTGTAGTAGTTTCATCGAAAAGTAAAACAAAATATGAAGTGCCGATATCCCGAAACAAAAGAGTTTTGAAATACGGACCTAATCCAAAATTAATCATATACCTTACTTTTTTGTCAGATAATTTGACATTTTTTGCTATGGAGGAATCATCAAAAATTTCTCCGTAAATGTTAGCTAAATCATTCAAAGATGAAAAAGAATAATTATTTTTTATTGCCACTAAAACTAAAATGGTTTCAGCTTTAATGGTTTTCTCTGATGTCGTTTTGGGGAGCCATGATTTGTTATTCACTACTACAGTTGATGTCGAGAATTCAGATGAAGTTGATGACTTGATAGTAAATAGTGTTTGATTCTTGTAACAGTTCACAGCATTTTTATGTTTTAATCCATCTGCATGCGCAAGTACTTGTCTAAAACCCATATTTGAAACACTGAAATTGCTTTGGCATACGAAGCACTCCACAGAATGAACATCGTCAACACTTCGGCACCATGTTTTGATTAGGCATTTATTCCCATCTTGCAGTTCCAACCATTTGTCGGAAAATTTCGTTTTCCTTGGCATTTTTAAAAAAAAATTAATTGTTTTCAAAAAATAAAATTCTGAGCTTGCTAATAAAAATTTTTCAAAACACCCATCAAAATCTTTCAAAATACCGCGATAAGCATTTCAAGCATGCACATAAACGTAGGCCAATAATTCTCACAATTTCGATATCATTGTAAATAGTTGTGCACTACTAAAACCAGAATCTTTGTTTGTAAAGGCACAAAATAGAATTTAATGGTAAACCCAAACCTGAATTTTTTTTACTTCAGACATGCATGAGCAATGGTTGAAAACGATGCGGAGACGAATGTATGGCAACCTTATTTCCGGTTTGAAAGAGAACAAAAAAGGGGGAAATGTTTCATTTTCTTTTTGCATAGAAAGCAGTTGAAAGAAAAAATATATTCCACTGAAAGAAAAATTTACAACTCAAAAATATAAAATTATTAATTGAAATTAAACTTTCAAAGGAATGTAATAAAAAATTAAGGAATTCCAGGATTTATTTTGAAAAAAAAGGACATTTCAGGACGTTTTTTAAAAAATCAGGAATATCAGGACAACTCCGAGCCCTGCTATGGTCAATCATAGAAAATATCTTCAATAAAAATGATTAATACAATTAAT
The DNA here is from genome assembly GCA_026290005.1 of Latrodectus geometricus. NCBI lineage: Eukaryota > Metazoa > Arthropoda > Arachnida > Araneae > Theridiidae > Latrodectus > Latrodectus geometricus. The sequence continues at coordinate 27,947 of JAPDSC010093629.1, read as the reverse complement.
TCTAGCTAATCGAAATGTGTTTTCAAATTATATAAAACAGATAACATATGCCCTATAGATGTGTCTTTATAACAAAGATTGTGAAAGATTCTAGAAAACAAATCAAAAGTGAAGGTCTAATAATCATTCTTTGTTAATAATATAGTTAAGCACATTTATAAGTCCAGTTTTACAAACTGAGATGTTAATGTACTTCTATGGCTAGGAGATAAAACAGCCCTATTGATCATGGGCACTGTTTATCAAAAGGTAAATCCTCATATATATTTTTTCCCTGTTAAATGAACTAAACATATCCTTAGAAGGACAACTTAAAGACATATTTACATTATGAAGTAAAATGGATGCTTTAAAATGAAATATTACAGTGGCTATGGTGGTTGGTTGAAAATGATCTGCAAATGTTTCTCAATTTTTAAAAATAAATAAAGGAAAATTTTGCTAATCAGCAAATAATAACCCTTGTTAAAAAGCACTTAGAATGACTTAAAGAATGTTTTGTTCATTATTACCCAAAGAATGAAGGTCCAAAACATAATAATGTATGGATAAAAAATCCATTTGCAGGGAAAATTCGGAATAATAATTTAAGCATGCATTTAAAAGATAGCATCATTGACATATCGTCTAAAGAAACTGTCGAATTTCAATTTCATTCATACTTATCAAGATCTTAGTTTTGACTCTCTATAAAAAATGAATATCCTTTTCTTAATAAACAGGCGATGAAAATTCTGATTCAATTCTCCACAAACTATTTATGTGAAAAAGCCTTTTCACCTGTTGCAGTCATAAAAACATACTACCTATCTCAGATTTAAAAAAATCCAGTTCTTCATCTTGCAATAAGAACATTGGATCTGAATACCCATAATCTTATTTCAAGAAAACCTGAACATCTACCATGCAAGGGATGTATAAAGCTAAAAGTGAGACACACTTAAACCATTTTTAAATTTTGTTTTTAGTTTTTATTTATTGTGGTTTATTAATAAAGCTTACATAATTTGGTTACAATTAATAGTTCCATTTTATTAACAAAGTACAAATGTTTTTAGATCACAATATATATAACACTTAAATAATCATATTAGTGGTCCACAAGAATTATATTATGTGTAAACTATCTGTAAGGTCACAAAGTTTGGTGACTGCTGATTTATAAACTAAATAACATCAATATATACATTGTTTAAAAATCATTATCTATATATTAAGGTAACTGATGCTTACTAGAAATGGCATAAGTAGCTTTACAAATGATAAACAAGTGTGACAGCAGTTAATGAAAATCATAAAAAATGTTACAAACCTAGTAAACCAGAGATAGGTTATATATGGTAGAAAAGGTATGGGATCAATAATATTCCTATCCTGCAAAATAAGAAAAGCCAAAATAAACTATTTAAAGTTGAATTATAAAACAAGTTTAATGCTATTCATTGAAATTTCTAAATTGAGTTCATTTGTACTTGTAAGTTGTTTTTTATAATATAATAAAAAAAAATAAACTACAATCTGTAAATCTAGTATACCAAAGTTAAATATTTTAACACATGTAATCATGGAAACTGGATCTATCCACATTTAAATTCTGTAAGACATATAATTTTTATAGTGCTACTAATACCATAATACATTGGCACAAGATTAGATGTACATATTAAAACATTCTATAATCTTGTTTAAACAAACTTTACTGAGAAAACGATTAAAAAGAAGCAAAGTATCATGAAGATAAGAATTCTATGAAAAAAATTTTAAAATAAATATTCCAATAAAAATATAAAAAAATTTTTATACATTATGTATATATTATATAAATAGTAAAAAATGAAACTATAGGAAGAAAATTTATTTGTTAAGAAACAAAAATAATTATCATGCATAATTTTCTTTATCAAAATTAAATATAAGCATTCTCTTATCTAAATAAAATTAAATAAAAATGTAGCAATAAGAATTTCAAAATGTTCACCGAAATTTATTTATTGAAAATACTTTATACTATCTCTTCTCCTTTACCATCAATATATAAATCATAAAAATTCCTATTCCTATTAATAATATTTTTTACTTCTGAAAGGTTTACTGAAATATCATAGAATATTATAAATTATGAATAAACTTTGAGATGAAATATGAATTCTAAACATGAAATTTTATGTGAAAAACAAATATTCTAAATATAAGAAAAATTACATTGTTTATAATAGAATTTAAAACATTATATTTGCATTATTAAACACCTTAAGTTCAAACTTCTTTTCAGCCTAACTCAATATAAAATTAACTATCTATTAAATATAATGATAAAAATTTATATTATATACACCTATACTACAATGCAACATTAACTACAATGCAATATATATGTTTATATACTACAATGCAATATTAAAACAAGGAAGATAGGTACTTCATATTAATAATGAGGCAAAAATAATTTTGTCTTATTATGAATAGAAAATACCTAATTAAAAATAATTAAAAGTCGTTCTTTAAAAATATTAGTAACATCAAGTATTTTAAAATTGATTTTGGAAATTCAAGCTATTAACTCTTTTGGAAATAAAGCCAGAATATCTTACCTTCAATTATATTTTAATTCTTAAAAAATAGTTTTATGCAAAAAGAGTCTTACTAAGTTCATAAATGAATTGATGAGAATGAAGTTTTAATCCAAGAGGGAACTGACTAATTGAATTCTCTTCCTCAGTTACTTTCTGTAACTTGCTGATGAAAGAATTTAACAATAAGTGCTCTGAACAAACTAAAAATTTGGAATCTTAATTATTAATAATTTTTGTAAAAATCTTGTGAAAGAACAGAATTACACTCAAACTCTGGATGGGTGAAAAGTGAAATACTTAGAATATACTTAAACAAGGGAAGACAACTGTGCCTAGTAAAAGAACAAGAAATTTTGCCGAGCAATAAAACACATAGCTACATTTAACCCAAAATACAATTGACTAGGACAAAGACACACAAACTACTTCTAAAAATTTATTTTGAAATTAATATAGCAAATATGATAAAGCTTTTTTTATCAAAATACACAAATACTTAATATAAAAAGGAGAAATAACTTTATGATTGATAATTACTTTGCAGAAAATAAGTCTGATTATCACAAAATTTATTTTATTGATTATTTTTATTGATGGATTAAAATAGTTTTTCCTTAAAAGGGTTCATTTTAATTTGATTTTCTTAAGAAGTAGATACAGCTACTC
>JAPDSC010093629.1:0-24608 GCA_026290005.1 Latrodectus geometricus | reverse complement strand
TATATATATATATATATATATATATATATATATATATATATATAGCATGCATTTTAAGAAATTTCACCTTAGAAACAGTAAAAATAAACGGTTAAAAAATTAATATTATAACCTTATTAAATTTAACTATCTATTGTATTTCATTTTGCTTCTGTAATTTTAAAACTAATTTAATGTTATGTTTTATGAAGCCATAAAAATACCAATAATAATACACACATGTCACATTATGTAATGCAAAATTGTTACAGTATGTTTTGACAACAGTTATTAAAAGTGAATATATTTTGAAAATTAATATACATTATATATATATAAAAAAAACAAGTGGATGAGAAATAAATTCATTTAAGAAAACTTGAAATTCTAAGAAATGGATTAAAGAAAAACTATAAAAGTAATTAAAGAGTTTGGTTAACATTAAGTGATATTAATACTTACATTTAATGTAGAGAAATCTTTACGATCTGCAAACATGGAAAGGAAAAATTGTACATAAACTATAGGATAATATAACATACTCAAATAAAAGATGACCTCTGAGGGAGCATACAGACTCTAAAAAAAGATTATATCTAATTAATACAAATTCATTTACATTATGTAGAAATAATGATATTTGAATTAAAATTCCATTTAAAATATTACTTATTATTTGGATATTTATATTTTTTAATTAAAAATAGTTTGCAGAATTTATAAAAAAATTTCAGCAACTTAATAAATTGAATTAACCATAAGTAATTTTATTTTAAAAAACAAAATTTATTTTGGTTATAAATGTTTTCAATTTAATGTTTGTTATTTCATATAATAATTTATTAAGATTCCCAAAATCCAGATGCATGTTTTCCTCTGGTAAAATCTAAACTAAGTAAGCATATAGTAAGTTAGGTATAAGCTATAAATTCATTGAACTAGTAACCTAAGGATTAATATAAAATGCAGTTAAGTTTACATATTCAGCTAGAAACTAAATGTAACTCAAGTTTAAGCTTTATATTTAATGCAGTTTATTAGGACAATATTTTTTAATAAAGATTTTACTTTAAATTCTAATGAATTCAATGTATCATCTACATACTACAAATATATTCATACATCAGTCCCTAGTTTGAATAAGGGAAATAATTAGCTCATATTGAGTAAAAAACAGTAACTTGCATAATTTGTATCAATGATACAAAATTGTATTAATAAATGAAATCAGAATTTCCTAGACCAAAACAAAAGTTTTGAAATGGCAAGAGAGAGAGAGAGATGCATAAACACAAAATAAAACATAACTATGTAACAAATTTAAATTGTTTTGATGGTATCAACAGTTGCCTCCTAACATGGTGTGTTTGTTATAAAACCTGATTTATGTTCCATAATACCACTGCACTTTGTTGAGCGATTTTACTAACAAAAGAACATTATTTATTTCTTAACTGGACATTTAGTAAAACCCAAACTAATCCTATTTTAATTAAGAAATCTGATACTTAAGTGTAATGGTAAAGAAATAATTAAATTAATAAAAAAATTGACATTTTCTGTATCATATTAGTTAAACCCTCAGCTGATAATTATGCAACTAAGTGTATAAAATTCCTTATGAAAATACTAAGTTAAATAAAATACTAAGTTATATGGCTGATAAATTATATTGATTTTAATTTTTGTATACTTTGTGCCTAAATTTTACAATGCAGTTACTTTTTTCTCATAAAATTTCAAAGTTAATATTCCCGATTTGGGATGAAAAACTTTCAGATTATGTTTGATAAAGTCTATATTGGGTAAATTAAGTGAGGAAATTAATCTAGGTAATACTTACTTATAAATTTGAAAAATTGATTCTGAAATGCTTTCTATGACTTGAATACTCTATACATAAAATTTTTTTTATGAAATCATCTAAAATTATACTCACTGAAGACATATACTTTAAGATAGCTGATCGATGACATACAATACAACAGAATGAGAAAACTAACCAGAAAATAGAGAGTGACCATGATGTAGTTACTCTATGTATTCTGTGTTTCAGCATGATGCAACATGTTAACATCTGGTGGGAAAATTTTTTAAACTTTAATACAAAAACATAACACTTAAAAATGTGTTAAAGATATATAATAATAAAACGCACACAGTATGAGAATATTCTATGTATTTAACAAAAAGATAGAATTTTCAAAATTTTAAAATAGTATAAGATTGTAAATTTTAAATTTTTTTAATAAAGATGTCAAACAATGAATTAAGTAATTAAAACATGATATACAAGTTAAAAGAAGTTAATTTTCAAAGCATGTTATATACATTATTTTTGAATCAGGTATAGATGTCCTGAGAAGTTATAAATAAAATACTTACAAATAAAAGAACTTTGGATGATGATGATAATATGATAACATGAGAAATATCTAAACCAGAAAATTTCTCATTCAGAATAACTCCAAGCCAAATGACATTCAAAATTAGCAAATAAATGGATAAAATCTACAGAAAAGTATAAATAAATTAAATTTACGGTGTATTTGTAAAAATATTCAACATTAAGGAAATTTCTTAATAATTTAATATGTTAATATTCTTAATATTCAAACCTAAAATAATTTGAGGAATAAAATAATATATATTCTATTTTTATTAGAAAATTAAATGATTAATTAAAAATTAAATAGCTTTATATTTTGACTTGAATCAAAAATATTTCATTTAATCATATTTCAGATCAACACAAAGCAATAGCAGGTAAAATTAAAATTTATTTTAAATGAAAACATGCATACAATTCTAATAATACACACAATCAAGATTAGTTTGAATATTAAACCATATATATATATATATATACATAAGACATTAAAAAAATGTTTATTTTTTATTAAAAGGTAATTTTGCAATTTTAAATTATAATGCTATTACCTATAAAACAAAGTATATTTTTAGTATGCACTTGAGAAATTTTTAATCCTTTTTATCTTTTGAAATACTGGCATTAATTCAATCAAATTTCTAGGATTTATAGTTTGTGCAAATTTCAACAATTATAAAATTCTTTTTTCAATAAAAAATATAACAAATATAATAAAATAGCAGAAAAAATTTTACTTGAGACTATACCAAGATATAAGAATTGACTTATTTTATAAATGTATAAAACAAAAAAATAAATATAACCAGTATTTAGGACAAGTTATATTAATAGTATTATATTGAAATAAAATATAGCATTATTATTTTAGTAATAGAAAAGAAATAATTATTCAAAATATTTTTTTAAATTATGTTATTTTTTAAAGCAATGAATATTGTAAAGCAATGAATATATAAAGCAATGAATATTGAATTGTGTATTGTGTGTAAATTAATTCAACAATTCTAATATTTAAAATCATTTTTTTTTTTAAATGTTTTAATCAGAAAACACTTTTACATTAGAAAACTCAACTATACACATAAAGTAACTTAAAAAAATTCAAAAATGCAAATTGAATTAAAGCACTTGCTCTGGCAAAGAATTCACTGATGTGTTTACCGGAATGGTCCAGGGTAACTCGCTGTTATATATATTATCATTGTATATATATAAGTGTGTGTGTATATATATATATAATGACGAAGTACATACCACATCGTATACAATTCTGTGACAAAAGCATTACAACATGTGTGGCACGTATTTGATTAACAAAGTTAACGAGCATTTAAAAAATTTCTTGGTTAGAATAATACTTTCATGAAAATCATTATATAATAATATATTATTAAATGCAAATAAATCCAAAATTAGAAAATTAACATTAAATACTAAAGATTTTTCATGAATATGAATGAAAGAGAACTGTATGATCAATAGACGATTTTAATTTCTAACTAAAAAGCTAATAATTTAAAAAACAAATAAAAATATAATAATATGTATGATAAATAAAAGTTAATTTCCAATTATAGAACCTAATAATAACTATAATTTGAAAACAAATAAAAATAGTTGAATTTAAACCTTAAGTTATGAACAGAAAATTAATTATCATTTAATTCACAACATAAGAATTTAAATTAATCATTATAAGATTTAAAAAGATGCATGTTTAATATTCTAAAACTACATTTATTTCAACTATTCATTGAAAGAAAAATTGGAATACATCATTCATCATAATAAAATGAATTAGAGACTAAAAACACAAGATAAAATTTTTTTAATTGTATAAAAATAATTAGTAATAAAGCTAGCAAATTTTAAAACACTTACAAATTTTGAAATATTAAGCCAAGTCCATGGTAAAGGTGAACGAGCAACAGGCTTTAAAAACAATATATTTATAAAAAAGATGAAACTGAAAATGATACTTGGAGTTGCTACCAAAATTATCTCTTGAAAGCATATAGAAAAATCTGGAACTTCACTGTTCCAAGTTTTATTGAGATCCTACAAAGAAAATTATTACATTTAACAAGATATTCCTTCAGAAAATACATATTAATTTCACATAACAAAATAATAAAATATCTTAAATACATATCAATAAAAAAACATATCACACATCATAAAATAATTTACTTAATTTTTCCATGAAAAAGAAGTAAACATGTGAAAAATAGCTTAGGTAATATGAAGAATTTCATAACTATTATAATCAAGTGTATATAAATTCAGTCTTTTTCATACTGAAAAAGTTGACAATATATCCGCAGAAATACTTTTGAATTGCATAGAATAATAAATATTCTTATTAAAAAATAGATAAGTTATGAATCATTTTTTGCAGATTTCAAAATATATTGTGCAGGTATTTCAAAATATATTTATCCAATCCATACATTTTTAAAAATTAAATAAAACGTATATAAAACAAAAATATACTTAATTATAATAATCATAATTCACAATTATATTATTGTAATAATAATATTTCCAATAAATAGCATATGATGTGAATACATTAAATGAAAATCATCTCTCATAAATTTTAAAACAAAAAAAACTATTTCTTCCTAATTGTCAATATTTTTAATACAAATAAATAAAATACACTTAATAATAAAAAAATCTTTTAGCCAGATATATTTTTATTGCAGCCTATATTTTAAACTTTAAGCCAGAAACTAACAGCTTGGTATAAGTTTCATTCCATGTAATTCTCCTTAATATAATCCAGTTCAAAAATTCATCAAACAGAATATGGATTTTATTTATTAAGACTGATATCTATAACAAAATTTCCTGGTTTTAAAATTTATAAAAATAGAACTATGCATAAGATAACTTTATTACTTTTTCTTTCTTTAAAATATTTGTAACAAAAAAACTAAAATTTTGAAAAAATTTACTTTTCCAATAAAAAGCAAATTTTAATAAATTTTAAATTTTATTCAGCCTAATATTAAAAGAAAATTATTTTTTTTTTTATTTTACTTATATAAAAATTATTTTACTTTCTTTTATTTTACTTATATATTAATATAATTTTTTTTTATTTTACTTATATAAATACAAAAACACAACTAAAATAATTTTGACAAAAATGACTTGTAAAACAAATGAATTTTCAAAGGAAAAAAGAATTGTTTCCGTAGTTATCATTTATTTCTTCATTTTATAACATGAAAAAAAGAAATTGTGTAAAGAAACAAAAAATTACAAGTAACTTGTTACAATTTAAAGTTTGTTTCTTAAAATTCTGCCATTTATGGTCTTTGGATATTTCATTAAAAAATACTATTTTCGTCATTGACAATATTCGTTATATTTTTTCCGAACTTATAGTATCGTAATAGAAATAATAACATCATCCAGACATCAATATAGAAATAATAACAGATGATTATCATCTGCTATTATTTAACATGATTTATGATATGTGGATGGTTCCCATAGAAAATTTAGATCCTTTAATAAAGCAAAAAAGTGTAACAAACGTAAAGGAAAATGAATAAAATTCAAATTTCGTACAGAATTCCGAGCAGATAACAGCTGTGCGAGAGTAATATTTCCATTATGTTTATTCAAAAAAAAAAAAAAAAAAAAAAAAAAAAACTTAGGAATAACAAGCATAAATCAAGCAAAGTAAGACTTTTGGAAAGATAACGCACATCACTTGCGTAGTTTTCTATAACAATTTATGATACGCGCCATTTTTATGGATGCAACGAAAAAAAAAACCGGGTAATTTATCACTTCAGACGTTTCAATGCAGAGTTAATCGGTGTCAGTTTGAGTTTGAATCTAGTAATTGTATACCCAGTATAGTATAGTGTAATTAATATGTCTCACATGAGAACCACAAACTTTAATGAGGTTTGACCATTGTTTTTAATTATGAAGATGAAATTATAATTTTTCTTTTCAATGTAGGAGTCGGAGAGAGCAAGTCACTTAAATTGACGGTCAAATTTAATTACCAAAAATTGTAAATAAAAGAGTAGTTTTGCTTTTTATGAATAGCTCTTATACTTATTATTAATTAGCTTGTTAAAGCCAATATGTTCTAAAGTTTAACATCCACAATCCAATTATAGAATAATAGGACCACTAACCTTTTCATGGGTAGTGGAGCTTATTTAAGCCCCACAAAGTAGAAGTCTGGAAATAAGCATATCAAGAAATGTGAATGTCGTAAAATAAAATTAGTAAATTGAATCTCCAGTTGTTCAATAAATGTTGGGATTAACACTCGAGACATCAGACAATGAAGAACACAATCCTACCACAAAGACATAATCAATTTGTTTTGACTATTTATTTTTAACATCGCTTCGGAAATAGCTTATCAGCAAAGCCAGTTGTAAAACATGTCAACATTAAATGCGTTGTCTTCCGGGATAACTTTTCATAAATAGTAGACTATTTGTCGCAGGGGAGAAAATTCGGAAAATAACGCAATGTCGATTTCCAGATGTTCAACTGGCGCAGCTTGTCCTTTTTGAACCTTGCTTCATAAAACCCAACCAACCAACCATCCAGATGTTCAACAGAGGTAGGGATCTCGAACATAGATGCTTTTACTCCCAAGAGCGATAGCTAGCCATAATACAGTAATTTTTAAATTACAAGGACTACATTTGTTTATTAAAGGAGATCAATTGTGATTAATTTATTGCTCTACGGTCATTTTATTTGCAAAAGGGTTATATACCCAAGAGAGTGAGCACACAGGTTAATCAGACGGATCCTACAGTTTTAAATAGATTCCAAACCACTAACATTCAAACCCATGATTGGATACGAAATTGTTGAACAAAAGTTCCAAAGAGCTAACCATTCACCTCAGCAAATTAATTGCGAAAGAAATGAAAACATTGACTTATTTGTACAGGCTCTTGCATCAACATGAGGAAATCTCGTGTCGATGTTTCATACTTATATCTTTTAAGCTTCAATTTTCTTTACAAGGATTTAATTTGACTGATTAAATAAAATTTCTAAATTTTTTCTCCAATGTGTTAAGATTATACTGCAAAACACAAAAGTAACATTAGTCATTTGAATGCAATATCGAATGACTAGATTTATCAACACAAAACAATAATCCAACTCAACATAAACTTATTTTCAATTGGGTATTCAAAATAAATGAAATTTTAAATGGTGAATTAGTCAATGGAATGTCAAAAATTTCCTCTATTTGTTTAACATTCTATTGGATTTCTAATATTGTAATTGTTTGCTCGATTTCAATAAAATATAATTGATTAACTCTATTAACAAAATTGTAATTTTATTAACTAAGTTTACAAGTTTCTTAATTGAGTTTAAACTTAATTGACAATGGAACTCACACATTTTTTTATGATATATGTTCAATCATGCCTTTGAATATAACATCCTTGAGTCTCTTTTCGTCTAACAGGAATCATGCATACAATTTACAACATTGTCATCATAATTAAGTTGCTTTTCTAATAACTCAATTTCATTAACTAAACCAAAATTTAATAATTTTTTAATTTTAACAATCGAGTTAAATATAATCACACCAGTCGCACATGATAAAGACAGACCCTGTTTTGAAAATTGATGAAACTTTGTAAATTAATGAAAGACTTGTATCAATCTTCAGAAGAATTCTTTAATTCGAACAACATGAAAACCTTTATGTAACTAAGAATACATTCTTATAATAATTTTTCCAAAATAACAACTAGATTTATTAAATAATTTAATGTATTACATTTGTACAATTCACACGACAGATAAAAGAGTATTTTATTCTTCGAATGCAAGTTTTTGTGTTTTCCAAGGAAATGAGATGGATGCATATATATTAGTAGTCAGAAGCTAATTTTATTTCTAGACGAATTTTTTAATTCTTTGTTAACAATTAAAAATATGCATAGCTAAAAATACATAAGCAAATATCAGAAATTCATATCTTCAGGTGTATTTACAAGTGTTTTATAGACTGCAGGAATCTAATTTCGCAAATTCAATCCAATCTTGCAATCAAAGAATTTTTCAACAAATTAAATTAATTTGTCAAAAAGTATTATTTAAAAAATTAATATACATCTGTATTTTTCTGGGTATTCTACATGTCAAGATGAGTATTAAAAAGATACGTTAACGAAGCAGACAATTATTTATTATATATTAACAATGACGCATTTCATCTAAATTAGGGATTGTAAAAAAATATGCGTATAAGTTACCACGGAATTTAAAGCTTCCTTCTTATTTTTTTAGTTTTCACTCTTTCCTAGTAATTCCTAGTACTCATACATCAACAATTAAAAAAATTACTTATCTTTTTTCAGGGACATTTTCCTAATGATATTTGGTCACTGATGAAAACTTCCGCAATTTTGCGATTCTTCTTAACAAGACGATAAATACAACAATTTAATGTTTCTTAACATTAAAAACAGCAAATTATGAATTGATCACACTTATTTTACATACGAATATCATGTGCTCACGACTACACCAATTTCTTCCAAGCAGTCACTCAAACTATAATTTATTTTGAATAAATTTTAAAATACATTTTGGAACAGAAATATTCAAACACTCAAAATTAGTTCTTAATGGAAAAAACAAGCATTCTGATAAAGCTGTTTTATTATTATTACAGAGGTTATAATTTATTTTAAAAATGATATTCTCGGGAAATTCAATTGAAAAAAATTTTAATTTCATCGGTTAATGACCAGGAAGACGTTCACTAGATTTGTATACAAATCTTTATTGTGTTAGCAAAATTGTATTTTAACCAACGAGTGGAAGTTTTATGAAGCGCGTACAGCAGTGATTTTTTGTCATTTACACAACATACAGAAAATTCAGATTTTAAAAATTTTCCAAAAACGAAAATATTTCTTCATGTAAATGAATACTGATAATTGTATTTTTATATATATCAGTATTCATTTATTAGTAATCAAGTTAGTATAAATGAACACTAATATTGGTAATTGATAATAGAAATATATATTTAATATTTCTAAGATCAATCTTTAATAATTTTGAAATGACTAATTATTAAATTTTTGAATAATAATAAATTTATTGATTATTTCATAAATTACCTGAAAAGAATTACGCTTAACTATTAAACATGGGAAAATTAATTACAGATATTTCGTGAAATAAATTTAAGGAATTTCCTAAAATGGATCGAGAGTGTTTTACAGAACATTACTATCAAGTGTTTTTCTTAAAAGAAGATTTATATTTATCTTTCTTTCCCCCCCTTGAATAAATGTTTTTTTAAGTGATATACAATATTATTTATGTGCTATTAATCGTACATAATAGTATAGTGTCATAGATTACAATGTGGCAGAATTGTTCGGTTTTAAGAACATGTGTAACTTCGAGATGTTACGCACTTTTGATATGGTAAACAAATAATCACTTAAAATCTCGAATTTGTGCACGTTCGGTTTTTGAATGCTTTAATTCATATTTTTCAAAACGAAAAAAAAAAAAAAAACACAAAAAACAAACACACACACACGAAAATAGAAAAAAAAGAATTTTTTTTCACACAATCATTAATTACTTTAAGAGACCTAATTTAATAAAATCAATTAAAAATATTTAAAAAAATAAATTTTAATGGGAGAAAAATACAGATATAAATCTAGATACAATATCAATTTTGAGAATTAAAATTTGTTCTTTAAAATTCTTAATAAATAATATTTTATTTTTACCTTCATTAACTTGGTTAGTATTTTTTTTTTCCCTTAACACATTAATAAAAATTTTTTAGATATCTGACTACTTTCAACTTATATTATAATGTTTAATAAAATTTTGAACCACTAATTAACATTTGTTCTTCAATTAGAAAAATTCGTACTATAACTTTCCTTATTTAAAATAAATTTATAATTTTATAATTTAATGTGGACGAAAAGTTTTGAACTGTAAAATTTTACATAGCTTTTCCATGGACGATATTATTTACTGAATTCATTTTAGATAATACTGTAATTCTTAAAAAATTTCAAAAAACAATGATAAAACTGATTGATTCTTCTTATTTATTTTATTGCATTTTGCTGAACTTCACAATAATGTAAAAATAAAATCATTATCAAATAAATACAATTTTTAAACATTCATATGCTATAATGCAATATCTAAGCAATTACAATTAGTTTCAATGCCACAATTTGTAATTTTATGAAATATAACAATATACTAGTATTTTGTGAAAAAGCCAAATATATTAATAAACAAGAAAAAAAAGGGATTTTTTTTTTTAAACACAATTCCTGAATAAACACTGAAGATAATAAATTTATATCTATATAATAAAATAGATTATTAAAAAAAATATTCAAATTAACACAATAAATAATATCTTGAATTTGTATTCTGATTCATATTTAAAATAGTCTTATAGCATTTAAACAATAATTTTAACTTCTATAATCTCCTTTAATATTTTTCCTCGATTTAAGGATAAAAACGAGAATTCGATGAATATAGCAAGAAATAAAGCGCGCATAATTATTTACGATCCTTTTTTATTACTCCTCAACTCTGTTTTCATACTTAATTACGAAAAAACAGTCAGATTTATTTGATTTAACTGAATTTGACGAAATAAGGAAGAAATGCAGTTCTCATAATTTCTTGTTCCATTTATATCTTTATCTTTACATGTACATGCATGAAATTTTGTTTTTTAACACATTTACATACAAATAAATTTTAATTAAATGTTTTCCCTTTCTATAGGAACTAGACAATTTCATTTTTTTAAAGTATTTGTACAAATGAAAGCTTTAACAAATCTTTCAAATTATACCCATTTTTTTTACCCCTATCATCCACTATTTTCAATATTAGTTCATATATCTCCGATAGTCTATCTTTAGGTCTACTCTTAGTACAGATAGGGAATTGCTGTATTATAATATATTGAAGAGAAATTGAATAAGGATTATTAATCTAATAGAGAGTATCATCACTTTGCACCTTAATGATGACTACAGTTCGTTTTGATGTCGATTCGACAAGACACTGAAAGTAATCCAAGACTCTAAAAATCATCTATAACAGTTTACTAACACCAAGTGGTCGGAGATATGAACACCTTTTTATATTCCTATAACTTAAAAAGATAAAAATAGGGAAAAAATATTTGAAAACGAATAGTTTTCGTTTCGTGAATAAAGTGAGTTCAGTTTTTTTTAAAACTTTGTCAGTCGAAAATGCATTGTAATGTCAATTATGTCCCGACTTCGGATGTCTCCTCCATCGGACTAAAAATTCAAATAGGTATACTAAAAATGTATTCAAACAAGGTAATGGTATTCAATTTACTGAAAATTTCCTTCTTATAAATGCTGACAGTAAAGTCATGCATTAAGCCAAAGGGGTTCAAAAGTTGTGACAGAATTTAAAAGGCTGAAGTTTTTATAAACGTAAATTTAGTACCCTTTTTTCAACAATGATATGCATTGGACTTGCCTATTGTTGACGCGTCTTGATGAAGTAACTTGTAACTCTCTGCTTTGACTAATTTAAGCTTTTCAATAGACAGTCGACTAGCGTATGAGTAGACAAAAAGACCAGTAGTTTAAATATAATTAAAATTGTAATTTTGAACAAAATACATATTAGAATAGGTGAGCTCAGTATACTTGATAACATAGTGTGAAATGGAGAATCAGAAGCTGGAGTTGACAGTCCTACAGAGAAGTACCAGAAATGGAAATTCCTCAGCTTTTAAAATGATAATAAACAATCTGATTAGAAGATTCTTGAAGTCAATTAGAAGATCGTATTTTTTTCCCCCCAAGAAATCTGCTCTAAGAATAGGACGCATGACGTCTGAAATAACAAATATAAAGGGAATTCTCGTCGAACCACTGAATAAAAATTTTGTGCCACAGGCAGATATTGTAGTATCTAAGATGCATATGGTTGAAGTGCACTGGACGCAGTTATATCACTTTTGAGATATTTTACTAGAAAAATGATAACTGTTTTCCCTGCAAAAGAGGTAAAAGCACCTGTATCAATCAAGTACTTGAAAATAGTTTTATGATTAATAATATGTGGGTGACTGAGGGAGTGACGTTGTATGACGTCATTTCCAAAATCCCACCACTTAGTTTTATGATGTCTGTTAGATAGGACATGGTTAGTTTACTCTTTTTAACACTCACAGGTCATTTTTTTTACGAACGAGAACCATTCACATCGGGAATTACAGTTTATAAATGGATTACGGAACCATTATCCACATACAAATCAATAGTTAGCTTCGGAGCCACGCACTGCTGAACTAAAAACCTAAGCGTTAATAGTTAGGTTGCCAGTTCATCACAGATATAGTTAAAATGAAACGAAACACAATACTAATTTTGTCTGCTAATTAGTCGCATCAGCATTATTAGACTATAAAATTTGTTACAGGTTTACTGATAATCGTTGTCGCTAAAATGTTGACAGTATACGAAGGTTACTCTGAAATTTTTTAGATACGCGCAGACGAGAATTTACAAAATAAAAATAACGGTTTAATTTTAAAATACAAAGTATTTTAACACAGAAGACAAAGTATTTTAACACTGACTTACTTCAACTTGTTTAGCGTAGAATAAATTTTAAACAGAAGAGAAAATGGAGTTGACGCGAGAACATTTTCGCGCTATGATTTTCTACAATTTTAAAGCAGGATTAAAACAAGAAGAATACGTTCAACTGTTGCAATTAGCATTTGGTGGTGAATTTTCTTCAGAATGAAGAACACACAGGAAGACCGTCGTCGGCAGTAATCCCGGATAATGTGTCTGCCATACGAAAAATGTTAATGGATGACAATCGCTGTACCTATCAAATGATACAGAAGGAACAATGCTTCACTTTGACAATGCATCTTCACATACAGCCGGATTAACAGTTGAGTTTCTTAAACAAAAACAAATTAAAGTGATCGAACATCCTCCGTATTCACCTGATCTAGCTATGTGCGACTTTTGCTTATTCTTTAATCTAAAAATGAACTTACGTAGACGTCGTTTTCATTCAGAAGAAGAGATTGATGTGGCTATAAATGCATTTTTTTCATCTATTTTAAGAAATGAATGGCTTGAGGCATTTAATCTATGGAAAATTCATCTACAAAAATGCATTGATACTGAAGGAGACTACTTTGAACACACCTAAAATTTTTAAGTATAACTTTAAGAACCTAGTTGTATCTCAAAAATTTCAGAGTGACCCTCGTATCATTGCTAAAGTTCTCAACTGCAAATTTTTGCATCTCAAGCAAGAGTTCTGAAGTGCGTTTATCTAGAAGTCTCATATCATAAGACAGTGAACATAAATGTGCAATCTTTGTCTCTGCATTGTCTTACAATTCGAGTTGTCAGAACATTTTGATTTGTTGCTCAACGGTCTTTCTTTGCGCAGAAGGGCTAATTAGATCCAGAGCTAAGGTTTAAAGTGGATTCCAAACATCTAAGCCTAAAATTGGATTCGAATCACTGTTCAACTGAAGGCCAGAGCACTAACCATTCGCATACTACCCCGGTTTATGTTTCAGGTAGAGCTCGAATAATGTCACTGTCAAATTAATTAATTTACTTCAGAGTCTAGAGTTGTAATCATAATATAGAATTTAGTATTATTATTCGTAATACTTACACTTACGAACAAAGATTTTAACTCAAGAAACTATTGTTTAGGTTCCTACTTCCAGATGAGAGTTTGTAACGTAACACGCGCTATCGTAGCATCGTTAATCATGTCAACTCGATGTAAAGAAAAAATGGGAAATGTTTTTTGTCAGTTTCAAAAAGTATCTTCCCTCTTGAAGAGATAAAAAACTCACACTAAACAATGCTTAAAAGTTAGAAGAATATATATATACACACACAATCAACATAAAAAAGTAAAATATATTCTAATTTATAATTTCAGTATAATATATGTAGGATCCTTACACTGAATACATTTTGGGTTCATATCCAATTACCAAGATAACAAATATACACATTTATAGAAATTGATCTTAATTTTTTGTACTAGTAATTAATCTAAATTATAGTCTGAGGAAATATTTTCCTTTAGATCTTACTGTTCCATATTTAATGAATATTAAATACCCAAATATTTCAAACAAAAGATTTTACTAACTTAAATTACCTTTTTCTATTGAAAGGGAAATTGAAAGCCCTTTTACTGTACATTTGGGGTTACACTAACTTAAATGAAAATGGTTTATGCAAATAAGTTTTTCATGTAGTTGCAGAACAAATTTTTGCAGTCTTAATACAAACTATTCATAACATTTATTAAGAACAATAGAAATTGTTTCCAGAAGAAAAAATTAGGCAAAAGTGAATATCCCTAAAAATTAATAGATTTTCTTTTGTTCCTTGGTGTTGGTAACAGTTTATCACAAATCAACTATCCAAAAAAAGTAGTGGAAATATTTATTTTAAGTTTAGAACTATATATTAAAATTAAATATAAAGTATTTAATTTTAATGATGAGTCATAAGACATTGGTTTTCTTTCACCCATTTAAATTCTTAATGTAAAATCTCATTAAGAATGATTTTCCTGAATTAACATAAAATAATGGTGTTTATGATTAAATATGAATAGAGATATAAGAAAGCTATTTATATGTCAATTATTATAACCACAATAGAAAAAATAGATTAAATTGAGTCAGCAATATAATGATAGAGAACTTATAACCTTCTATTTAAGTGAAAAAAAATCCACATATATTTAAATCAATTTAACACCTATGATGATGTTTTAGAATATTTTGGGTTTCACCAAGGTATATCAAAAATATTTTGATAACAAAATACTTTGGAAATATAATTTCAGATCACACCAATATTTCTTCTTCATAAAATATAACTTGGGAAGTGAAAAATTGAACCTGGGAAATTTACCAAGAATCATTCAAATCAAGAAATTTATAAGATTTAAAAAATTAAATAATTAGTGTGCATTATAAATGACTATCATCAGAAAGTATTCCTTTCAATGGAAACTTCTAAATATAAAAGTTTTGTATATATTTCAGAATTTTTTTATAAGATATGATAAAGGAATTATAGAAGTAATAAATATAAAGATATGAAAATTTTAATGAATTTGTAATAAATTTTCTATACATTTTTATAAATATAAATCTATAAAAATTTGGATATATTTTTAATTAATAAGCAGTTGCTTAGTCTATAATACAAAAAAGAATAAATAAGAAAAACATAGAAGATAATGAGATTTTAAAATATTAATACATTTGCTGTGTAAAGTTTTCAATTAAAAATATTGTTATATTCAGCATTTCATAACATGCTAAATTCTTAATCAAATTTCCATGAGCTTTTTCCAGTTACACACAGCATAGCTGTCGAGAATAATTACATTTTATAGCATTTGTTTTATTTACCTATTTAGCAATAGTTTTAATCAAGAATATTCCACATGATCAACATGTCCTCAATAGTAACTCAAATAATCTTACATTATTTAATTTACATGTGATTAGTAGTTTTAAAATAAATATGTTATCATAAGATTCAAGCTAAATTAATGTCACTAAATATCAGACTATTTTACAGAAATTTCCTTGAAGCTTATGCATAATAATCTGAAAAATCAAATATTGTAATTGAAACAAAATAAAATCTAGAAGTTATTTCATGATCGACTTTATATAATAAATAATATAGTAGTATAAAAATGTGAAAAATTTTGAATTATGTATTACATAGTTCAAAATCTCTTAAATCAATGGCGTATTACAAAAAGAAATTACATATTAATTTTTGGGTTGGTTGGGTTTTGTGGCGCAAGGTCCAAAAAGGACAAGCTGCGCCTATTAATTTTTGGGAGGAGGAAGGAACAATAGAAAATCATATGTTGCAGAGCAGAAAACATGAAAAGTTTTCGAATAATTCCTTACCAAATATACTCATTTGCACTTATATCAAAGAATTATTCCTCCAAGATCTCTTATCTCGAAGAATTCATTTGTACAATATGGCAAAGCTAAAACAAATATTTATTTACTTTAAATTTAATATACTTTATTGAATGTCTAATACCTAATAATTTTAAATGAGGGAAACCTTAACACGGCAGAATAGCTATCGGCATAGAGAATAAGCAACTCACTAAACAAGTTTTTGTGGTTACTATAAGAATTTAGTGCTAATAAATGCACAATAGTATCATTAATTTAAATATTACTAAATAGATTATACAATTTGATTAAATTTCACGTTTTTTACATTTTAGTTTATTATTTATGCTTTCAGTTTATTATATATGCTTAGAATATTCTTTTTGTTTTCAAATGTACCTAAACATCATTATTTAATTGATTAATGCAATTTGAATAAATTCAAGGTCTTTAGAAATGACTTGGTAATAGTTATTGCAAATAAAGTAATAATTATTTACAAAATTTGAAAAGGGAAATTTTTTACACGGAAATGTTAATATTTCTCTGAAAAATTCATGATTTCTTCATATATAATTTAAATAAATGACAATAAACAAAACAGATAATACATATCAGCATAAGATAGAAAACATATAATAAATTTAAATAAGATTTAACTAAAATATATTTATATTTACACTAATTCTTATGATAATTTTACAAATTATGGAAACTGAGAAATTCCATTAATGTAAAACGAGAAAGAGTCATAAAATTAATATTTTAAAGACAAAACTTTAGATTCATTCATAATTTGAGATACAGCAAAAATCCACAGCTTATGAAAACTAAAATTATGAAAACTAAAAAATTCAATAAATGTAAAGCAAAAAAAACGGTAAAATTAATATTTTACAAGACAAAACTTTGGATTCATTCATACTTTGAGATACAGCAAAAATCTAGAGCTAAATCATTTAGTTAAGATTATATTATCATAAAATATTTTAATAAAGTGCTCTAACGTTTTTTAAATTTTAGGCACAAATGTGGCATTAACTTGCAACTGTCAAAATAATTCATTTGAATAGTTAATTTTTATTATTTATTTATTTTTTTTTTTTTTTGTTTGCCTCCTATAAAAAAAATTAAAAATAATTATATGTAAATAAATTTAAAAAATTAAAAGCTAACGATTAAAATACTTACCCAAAATTCATCATTACAAAAGTTTCCGATCATTATTATTCGTAAGCAATCTTTCAATATTTACTTTCTAAGAAAAACCGGAATGTAGAATACATAAAAACGGCGCTAAATAATTCACGGACAGAATGCAGAAAACAGATGAAAAACTCCTCTACAGACAAAAAATAATTTTTGCGGTTGAAGTTAGTTCCTTCTTTTCCCTTCAGGTAAGCGTTAAGGAACAGGTATGAGACATAGTTACTTTTTCTGTAATCGGTTATACCGATTGCAGTTATTTATAAAGTTGCCAGTATTTTTCTAGTTATTTTTGTGACAGTTATAATTTTTATATATAAATCATCGGATCTGAAAATAATAACTAAACTTCAATATTCGAAAAAATTAAATAATTTCATACGCATTATCTTACAAAATTAATGATGTAATTCAAATCCTTGTCTAATAAATAAATATTCATTTAAATGCCATATGAACGAATATTGGATTATTTCTTGGTTATTATTAAAAATCAATATAATAAATTCAATAGTTCGTGATACTTTTTGGGTGCTATATTTAAATGTTTGGTTGTTTCCTTTATTTTTAGCAATTTTGAAAATTGACAAAAAGTGTGGGTTATCTCCACTGCGAACAATATTACTAAGAAAGATTTAGGATAGATTTAAAAAAAATAGCCATATTTCATGAAATATTTTGTTATACTTTGTAACTTACATGTGACTAAATTCCTTGTAATTTACATCTGCCTCCGTTGCCAACAAATTACTTATATACTTCAAAGTTAGTAAAAAAAATACAATTAAATAATAAAGAATAATTAATTTTTACACTATTATCAACTTAACCAAATTTTATACTTACAATGTGAATAATATGTTGCTTCTAAAAATTATTGTGTCATTTCAGATTCAAATTTTAGATATGAACTGCAAAAATATTGTTCTTACGTAAAATAAATTCTCAACGATTGTTTTTTAGCATCTAGTACATCATGCTGGTAAGCTAAACATTAGCACTAAGTCCTTTTCTGTGATTCCACGAAAAATCATCTGATATACAGGAAATTAAGTATCTAAACGATGATGGAAGCATAGTTGAACAAAAAGGAATTTAATACATATAGTTTGGAATCAAACAAAAAAAGACTTTATTGAATTTATAGTATCGTTACTCTTGATAGTCTGTCAAAAAGGAAGAACAAGAAGCAGATATCCCTGGTATTGATTATCCAAATATTTGACGTGTTGGATAAGCAACACCAGGATGATATTATACAAATATTTGACAGATCAGTTCCAAAAGTAAGTTAAAAAAAATCAATTATCTATAATATTAAGGAGATTGGATTTAAGTCCCTTATGGAAAGTCAGTTGTAACTCAATTATTAGCCAGGAAAACTATATAGTCACAATATTATTTTACAAATGAGATACAAGTTGGCTAAAAGATTTTTCTCTGACAATTGTTAATCTAATCAAAGCAATCTGGGAGATATGGTCACTTTTGATTTCCATGTGAGTGCTAGTGAGTGCTAGTGTAATATAGTATGTTTCACATTTCCCCCGAGAGGGGGAAATGTGAAACATACTATATTAAATTGAGTTTAGATTTTTCATTTTATTATAGTTCTTGGTGAATAAGCGAGGAGCTTGTAGCCTTGTTTGGAAAGTCTCACCTTCGTAATCATAAGACATATCATCAAATTTTACATTAATCTCAATTAACCTAATCCTGAAGATGGAAAAAGTGTCAAGGTTGCGTTAGTTTATACTAATCTCAAGGTGGGGATCCAAATAAATAATATCGCTGTCAGTATACAATCTTTTCAACGATTACCATCAGTATAGACATGCGCTGCAGCTTTAGGAAGTTAACAAATGTTTTTCAGAGCTAGCTGTGTAAAATGGTCTTCCTGATGAGTATGCTTGTTTGCAGTGGATCTTAATCAAAGAAGAAAACTCTTATTAGTCCTTCTGAAATATCAATACTGGATCTCACATATGAATCGCATATTTTTTAAGAGATAGGATTTTAAGTTTCTAACAAACTAAAAGGATTGTATTTCTTGAGTATTTGATTTCTATGTAAAATGCACAAGCTCAAGGAAGTAAATGTTCTTTAGTAGGGCATATGCTCTATCCTTGCTGCAATAATTGCCTCTCATTGCCTTCCCATGCTCAGCATGAGAATGCCCAACTATTCTTGAGATGAGAGTGTCTATTCCTCAATCAGCATTTGTTTCAGAATACAGCTATTCTTCGAAGTACTTAATCGTCCTACAGGGTGCTTTCCTAAAAAATCTCACACACATTCTATGGATTTTAAATCTAGGGACTACGTTTGTCAATTCATTTGAGTAATATCTTCCCTTCCTACACACTGTGGAAAAGCAAGATTGTGGTAATGTCATATATTATCATCCATAAAAACGAAATCTAAGTAAACTATACGTTTTATAAAATTGTTACTTCGGTATTTATTATACAGTAATTAAAATCAGAGCTATTTTTATTTAATCATTGATACTATTGCATTAACATTATAAAAAAAAAAAAAGCCAACAGATAGTACTTAAGTTAATCTATGTTTCTATAAGCAATCATTGCACAAACATTAAGGTTTATGTGACTGTCAAAAATTTTACCATTTCTTCTGCGAAAGGCGCTGTTGAATGTATGTTTTATGAAAAATCTTTAAATTAATACTATGCTTTAGTCAAATAAAGCAATCTTACATGAAGTAAAGACCTTATTAACGTATTTTTTTCTATAGAATCCATGAATTATGTGTTAAAGAAGTCCAGTATTTCGTCGTGCATATTATAAGCCACCGTGGATAATCTGATAAAAAACATTCTCCATCATAAAAGCTTACAAGAAAGTTTTGAAAAAAATACAGTTTATGTTTCATAAAATAAATAACAGATGGCGCTACGAAACGACTGACTTATTTCAGCTATTATCACCTTTTTCCAACCGAACCGTTCAAGAACGAATTCAGCTCTTCAAAAAAGATATTACAGTTGCAATTCGCTAACGCTATATCCCATTTTGTCTTGACGTGCATTGCTTTGTTCTGAAAATATTCAAATTCGTCGTATGGAAACAAAAACGTTTAAGTTACACAGCAGATTTTAAATTAAAAGCTATAGCAAAAGAAAATAAAAAAAAATGGTGATAATAATGTGAAGTGAAAAACAAAGCATTCGCGGTAAAAAAGAAAGATGTATCCAATAATCAGTTCGAAACTAATCCATTTCTTTCATTTAATTATTAACGAAGCAAATATATTTTAATTTTTAAAATATATCTAACATTGTTTTAAAACTTATTAAAAACTAAAAATTGATTAAGTTTTACTTAAATCGTCTCAGTATTATCTCTTTTGATCAATTTTAGTTTCGTGTTGAAATCCCTTAAAATTTGATTTTAATTTTATATTAATTAAATTAAATAATAAACCGATATAATCATGTTGTAATAGACTTGTATACTATTCACATAAATTATTTAGAGAAGGGTATATTCTCTCCAGACTATTAACCAGGGCCGGCGCTAGGAGTGGGCAAGCCGGGCCCCTGCCCGGGGCGGTAACCTTAGGGGGCGGCAAATTGGCCCTTAAATTAAATTTCTCAAACTTGTAACATTTTCTCTTTTTAAAATAATTGAGTTTTGACCCATGATATACTAAACTTTTTTTTAAATGAATCATATTTTTATGCATTAAGATATTTGCAATCAAACCCATAACACCCTGTATATATACAGTGTGTACAGTGTGTTTTTTAAAAATACAGCAAAAATTTGTTTCGAAGATACAGGGCGAACAAAATTTTTGACAAGACGGTCGAAGATTTAGTGCTCTTCATTATTTGAGAAATATGAAAAATGGTGAAAAAGTCATGCGTAACTGGTTAGTTTATTCAACTACTAAAGACTGTGTTTATTGCTTTTGTTGCAAACTTATTGGTTCTACTTTAAGTTCCCTTTCTATTGAGGTTTTAAAGATTGGAAGCACCTCGCTAAGACTTTAAATCAAAATGTAACCTCTAATAAACATATCGAAATTCAAAAGTCTTGGATTGAATTAAGTCATAGAATACAGTACTCTAAAACGATTGACAGTCATTCACAAAGACTTATTACCGCAGAAATAAATTATTGGGGCGAGGTGCTTCTACGAATTGTTTCAACAATAAAAATGCTTGCTAAAAATTGCTTAGCCCTCCGAGGTACAAGTGACAAACTTTACGATTTCGGTAACGGTAAATTTTTACAAATAATTCAATTACTTGCTCAGTTTTATCCAGTAATGGAAGAGCATATCCGCAGTGTTTAAAAAAGCAGAAGCTAAAGTGCACTATCTCGGAAAAGAAATTCAAAATGAATTGATTATTCTTTAGCTGAAAATATAACATCTTATATTATTACTGATATTAAAAAAGCTAAATATTATTCAATAATTCTAGATTGCACTCCTGATATCAGCAAGATCGAGCAAATGACAGTTTTAGTAAGGTCCATAGATCCATTGACAGGTCCAAGCCCAAGGAGGTTTCCATTAAAATTAATGAAAGCTTTTTAGGCTTTCTTCCAGTTGAAAGATCGACTAAATATGAATTTTCAGCTCTAAAACTTAAAAGACTTGAAACATTGGGATTGAATTTGCAGGATATGAGGGGACAGGCTTACGATAATGGGGCCAACATGAGAGGCAGTAAATCGGGTGTACAATCTAGAATAAATGCGTTAAATCCAAGAGCATTTTACCTTCCATGTAGCAGCCACTCATTAAACTTAGTAGTTAATGACGTGGCAAAAGAATCCTTCGAAGCCGCCAATTTTTTTAATATAGTCCAAAAAATATATCTGTTTTTTTCCTCATCAACTTTTCGATGGACCATATTATTAAAATATGTTTCCGGACTTACTTTGAAACCTCTATGTGATACTCGTTCGGAAAGCCGATAGATGCATTAAAAAAACTAAGGTATCAATTAGGAGGGATATACGAGGCTTTACTTGCTGTTTGTAATAACTCGGAGGTTGACAACTCTATAAGAGTTGAGGCTTCTGGACTATTAAGTTGTGTTAAACAATTTAAATTCTTATGCTGCATTGTAATTTGCAATACTAAATCTTAAATTGTATCAATCCTATAAGTAAGCTCTTGCAGACAAAAGACTACGATTTACCATCTGCTTTGGAGCTCTTAAAAAATTGTAATGATTTTTTCAAGGATCTTAGATAGGACAGAGCTTGTGAAATGCTTTGCGATGCTCGAGAACTCGCAGACGAAATTGACATACCAGCTAATTTTGAGCTCACCCAGCTACGTCAGAGTTCGAAGAAGGAATGTTAATTTCGACTATGAGGGAAAAGATGATCCAATAGAAGATCCTGCTTTGAAAAATAAGGCAGAATTTTATTTTTTTACATTAGATAAAGCTATCAATGAACTTGAATCCAGGTTTGATTTGATCAGTACCCACAGCAACTATTTCCAACTTTTATACAAAATTTCTGATTTAAAAGATATTCCTCAACGACATTATAAAGTATTGTAAAGATTTAGAAACAGTGTTGACTAATGGGAATTCATACGATATAAACGCGCTTGACTTGGCAGACGAGATAGTAGCTGTTTTGGCTTTGCTAAACAAAAAAGAAAGTCCAGTTGAGATTTTAAAATTCATATCGAACCTGGATTTTGCTCCCAATCTTGGTACAGTTTTAAGAATATTGCTGACTCTCCCAATAAGTGTAGCAAATAGAGAAAGGAGTTTCTCCAAATTAAAATTAATTAAAAATTTTTTACGCTCCACAACTACCGAGGATCGACTAAACGGCTTAACAACAATAGCCGGCGAACATGACCTGGCAGAAAAAATTAATGTTAAAGAAATTATAAAACAATTTTCAGAATTAAAAGTAAGAAAAAAACACTTTTAATTTCACCTCTCGGATTAAATGTATTTTTAATACGTAATAAAGTTTTAATATTTAGTGGTTTTATAATTTGTTTTATTTTTTTTAAATATCTGTTTTGTATTTTATAATTATGCACCAGAAATGACTCTTCCCTTTTTTTCTGCAACCCTAATTTTAATTTAGTGCCAAAAACATAAATAAATAAATAAGTATTTTTTGCAAATCAAAACTACAACATTGCTGATGATAGAAATTTTTTTACTCGTTTTATTTTACCATTAATCATGGAAAGGGCTTAGGTTATCTCTTTTAATTTTTGTCATATGGGGCGGCATTTTACCTCTTTGCCCGGGACGGCGAAGCTGCTAGCGCCGGCCCTGCTATTAACAATTATTGTATCCTTAATGTTGCAATTTCTAAATTGTCTGACCAATATTTTATGGAAAATAGATCTCATGAAAAATTCTTATTAACAGAAGTGCACAACTGTATAAATGTATCATTCAATTAATAAAAAATAATAATATAAGTTAAAATGGCCTAATTTCCTATGTACTTCATTATTCATCATCATGTTCAATTTATAACGAAAAAATGGAGCATTATAAATAAACATTCATATTTAAAATAACTTAAATATTATAATCTAAAAAAAGCCTTTACAAATACTTTGCCATGACTATGGAAGTTTTTAAGCACATATGCCGTATAATCAATCCATCGAGCCAATTTTGAATACATTGGTGACGTAAAAACGTTGCTAAGATGACGTAATGCCGTGAAGATGTCGTGATAGTGATATTATAAATTCCTAGATAAAGCTTATACACCTAAATAATAAATTTAAATCTGATAAATAAAAAGCGTGTACATATATTTTTTGAAATATTAAGATTTAAAAAAAGAAAATATAAGAATATTAATTAAAATGTGAAAACAGAACAAAATGTTCTAAATTTCTTCGCGATGACTTAAACACTATGATTAGAATTTTGTACATAATTCTTATTATTCTTAATCTCTATGATGTCATAAGAACCAGGTTGCAAACAAAGAAATTCGCCAAAAATATCACCAAACTCAAAAT
>JAPDSC010093625.1:0-10398 GCA_026290005.1 Latrodectus geometricus | reverse complement strand
CTCACAATCATTACTTTGTTATCAGAAAACATTTACCTGAAGGGAAAGATACTTAATAGCTTTTGAGAATATTTATGATTGGAAACAATTCTGAAATGTGCAAATTAAAATATGCAAGCATTGCTGACAGACTTAAAAATATTTATTGCTCAAATGCAATTAAGGAATATTATAAAGCCATTTAAACAAACAGTATACATTTAGCATTTGCGCAATCTTAAGGAAAGACAACTTTTTTCACGTTAACGTGAAATATTAGAAATCTCGAAATATAAATTGTGTATCAGTAAAGTTTTAGCATTTATTTATTTTTATTTATTATTTTTAAATTTCATAGCTTTAGTTTTTTTAATTGGTGTTTTTTTTTACCTCTTATTAGATAGTAAAAATTATAAGAGACAAATTTTACAGAAACTAATTTATGAATTTCCAGAATATTTAATATATTATTGCTACAAAATGAACTAATAGTCGTTGTTAAGATAATTTACAAGATATTTGAAGACAAATCAATTTCTAAATCTAATAAATTTTATCCACAATCGAGTGACCGAAGATTGAATTGAAATTCTCTTGTAAAAAACTCTCTTGTAAAATTCTGTCTGCAACACCATGATGGTTGTATTCGAGTCTAGAGACATCGTGGAGAGAGGATGCTGAACAGCTACCTTATGAACCACCACACTGGTCCTGCATGTGGTAATATGGTATGGAGCGGTATGGGTTATCATTCTACACTGTTCCAGTACCTATTGCCGGTACTTTAAGCAAACAGCTTTACATCTCTGACTCGTTGGAGCCATTGTCCTTCCTTCAGAGCTTGCCCACAGCCCTATTTCAACTGGATAATGCGCGACCACATGTGGCACGCATTGCCCAAGGATTCTTGGCCACTCGCAAGATTGAATTGCTTCCTTAGCTGGTTTGCTTTCCAAATATTTCTCCTATAGAAAATATGTGGTATGTGGTTGCTCAACGATTGACCTAAATTATATACCCAGCTTCCGCTCCAGATTAACTTTTGCAACGTGTGGAAGCTGTTTGGTTTGCTGTACCCTAAGAGAACATCGAAAGTCTCTTTGCATCAATGCCGAGTGGCATGGCAGTGGTAATCTCCAACATTGGCAGCTACTCTGGCTACTAATTTTGACAGGAACCATACTTTACAGAAATCTATAAATTTAATCATTTGATACTAGGTCAACATCTTATCTACGAAAAAAATTAATCTGTGATATCTCTTTTCTGTCTTGGTGTTGTGCAATTTAGGTGGTCAGCAAAGTATTTTGAAATAATTGATCTAATGAATCCGCAAACTATGCTGTCATTACATCAAAATGTGATGCAATGATTAAAAAAATTCTCACTCACTAATCCGTAGTTATATTGTTGATACGTTAAGTTAAAAATAATATCAACCAAAACTAAATAACTAAATAAATTTCCAGTAGTTTTGTTTTGTATTTAAGATTTATTCATACAAAATCCATTTTAATTTATTACTTTTATGAATAACGCATACAATTTTTTCATCATTCTCTTTACGTCACATTTTAGAAAACATTTTTGTGATATAATCTTACTCTATATTGTAATTAAAATAATTTTGTATGTAAATGAGTGTAAACATTTTCTATGACAGTTCTGAAGAATAAGTTATTGTTAATAACTGTAGTTGATAAAAGAATTAAATAATGCATATTTTAAAATGGTTATGGAAATTGATAATTTAAATATAATAACAAACAATCGTAATAACGCCATTATAATGGTTATCAATATTCTCTCCAAAAGATTAATTCGAGATTTGATGCAATTAATAAAATAAAACACAATGGTGCATGTATTAGATTAATATAAGTGAATTCGAAGACATAAATTTTGTAATTAAGAAAACGAAAATATTTTATAATTCCAAAGTTTATCCAATCAGAATATGTTCCAAATATTAACATAGATGTTAAATGACAACGTCTGGAAATTTCATAATCAATCAAAAGTAGTAAAGGAACTATTTTTTGATGATATTATCAAATATTTTTTGAAAATGAAATGTTTTTGGATTACAATAAAAGATTACTAAGGCTTCCTTATGAAAACAAGTAATGTTTTAAATAATTATTAGAATGGGTATATTTTTTCTATATCAAATTAATCAATTGAATTTGTGAAAATGGGAGGTCCTAATAAAATTAGGGACACATTTTAAACATAAGTAATTTAGTGAGAATTTTGAGCCAAGCCAACCGAATGGACGGTTAATCATCAATATGTACAAACGGCAGTTATTATATCACAAAATAATTATTCAGGGATAAATAAATTCTAAATGAAATTTTGCCGTTTGGTATTATGTCAAACTGTAAAATTTAAAAATAATTATGTAAACAATTGATTACAAAAATTAGTTTTCAGTTATATTTAGTTAAAGAAAATCGATTTTGTTTTAATTATAGTTTATGGAAAATAATTTAATATGTTTTTGATGTAATATTCCAGTTTTACATAGTCTTATTTTAGTTAAATATTTGAAAATACTTGAAATTAATCCTTAAATTTTCAATTTTTGACAACATCCCAAATACTTCTGACTGAAATTCGCTGAAAATAACTAATGTACATGTTAATTTAATGATACTCAATGGTAAAATCATATTTTAGCTCACATCTTAAAGAAATTAGGAAAAACATGTCAAATGTTTTCTCGATAACTGAAACTACGCAGTTTCACAAGGTTTTGAGTAAAGCAATTTCAAATATTTCTTTTATTAACACATTAAAACTATGCTTAACGTCAAAATGCTAAGCATTATAATGCATGATAATTTTGCTCAATTTTTATGACTATATATATTATAAAATATCAAATGTGAAACTATAACTATATTTACCATATTCTCTAAATACACACATGCCCATAAATTATGCATTATACAGAAACACACTCAAATCGAGCACGAAAGGAAAAATTCCACTTGTAGTACTATCACACACATGATCAAGAATCATTTGCAAATTTTAAGAAAGCACCTGATTGCGCCAAATGTTTGCCATAATGACAAGAGCGAAAAAGAGGGGTATATGAGTATCTGTGGAAAAGAAGGAAACGTTCACAACCGGTCCGTACAGCACTCAGTTCTACGACTGATTAGGTATGACACAGATGACGCATGTAGATGATAATTTACGTGATAGAATTATCAACCGTCGTCAATTCTAACGTACACAGTTAACAGTAACGAGGAACTCGGAATCATCAAAATTGTAATCACTAGTTTCCGTCAATGATTTCAAGATGATGGAAATGTCAGTAGATGTTACAGTGTACAGGTTACCCTAAGTGACAACGATTAATGAAGACTGGTATTAATCAATAACAGACAAAAGAAACAAACGAAACATAGCAGCGGACTTGTCACGTCAGCCCTGGGTACGGCCATTTCAAGGAAAATTGTATATAGACTTTGGAACAATATCTATATTATAAATGCTCGCTGACCTGATAGATGTGTTATGTTCTCGGCAGCTCACTATCGATTAGAATGGAGTAGAGATCATGCCATATGGACAGTGGACTTTTATTATGTTTTCCATTGAGTTGAACTTCAACTTGCAATAAAATTCATGTCGAATGCTAAAATGGGGAAAGCCAAATTTTTAGAAACATCAAGACAACATCATTAAGCGCCACCTTACGTAGAAACAGGAGAGCTCGTTTGGGAAGGCATTATACTGGGCTGCAGAACAGATCTGCCGGTTTAAATAGGAACCACGGCAGTACAAATTTGAGGGACATTCTGGAGAAACATATCTATTTGTTCAGAGCTTCCGTGGGTGCTGAATTTGTGTTTATTAGTACCAACGTCCATCCTACCTGTTTGTACATCTAACGTTCGTAACGTTTTCAAAGACTGCCTTCAATCGGAATGTATTTCCCGCACGGAATAGTCAGAATTTTCACTAGACTTGAGTCTGATTAAGAATGTATGCGAAGTATTTGGTAAAAAATCACAGCCTATAAACCAAGTCCTACATCTGTGGAGGATCTTCGGAAATCATTGCTTGCTGAGTGGAGTTCCTTGTCTAAAATGCAGCTTGATTATGTGATCTTAGAATGTCTCGTCGTTGTGTTTGATAATTTTTCTTTGTATAGAAGACATACAATGTATTAACCATCATACAAATAATGTACTGTTTAGTTGTTGTATGGACGATGTACTGTTCAATGGATGTATTTTAAGTGCTCCAGGGAACTATAACCCTGGTTTCTATTCATGGTTTCATACATATACTATCTCTTATACATTACAATTATATAATAATTTTTAAAATTTATTTAGCCCGTAAATATAAAAACATACTTTTTAGTGAAATTTTCAAAATTGTTTACCAATAGATAAAAAAAAATTAATCTAAATTGAATAAATTTTTAAAAAATTCGCTAAAATATCATTTATAATTTATTTTGACAATTATTTTTTCATCAGCGTATTCATTTTAAAAATTCCTCATTCTGTTGGTTACAATAGAATTGCAACCAATAAATATGCAATTTGAAATTCACTTTATTAAAGAATCTAGTTTTTCAATTGAAATCTGTTCATTTGAACTAAATTAAAGACTTCTTATTTAGTGTGAGGTGATGCTTTGTTGTGATCATTTATATTTGTATATGAAACAATTTATTATTATTCCTATTTTTAGAATTTTTCAATTAATTTACAACGTATACTTATTAATTTTTAACTTTTGTATGCTTATTTTCTGCATGAATACAAAAATATAATATTAGATAGTGGGCTGAGACTAGTAAGAAGCTTAAAGATTGGGTTTTATACAACTTCTTTGGGAGCAATTTGAAAACATAAAATTATTTTCGAATTTTATGTGGAAAACATAAAGGCAAAATATTCTGGAAGAAAATATTGCTCCTTTTTTAATAAATAACAAAAATTTAATGCATTTTTTTCACTATGCACTGAACACACGCGCATTGTTACATATTCATTCTGCCAATTACATGCGAATATTTCAATCTTATTCATTTACTTTTCTGTTTAAGAAGAATATACCCGAACACAGAATATGTAATACAATAATAATAAATTTTGCCATAATCATAAATATTAGGACAATATTATTTCAGTATAAATCATAATAAAATATAAACATTGAATTAAGTACTAGATAAATAAAATGTACATTTTAGCTAAAAACAAAACTAGAAAGAAACACAAATGAGTTTTTACATTTCATTTAAAAACATAGTTGTTGATTACATGCAATTTAATATTTTAGTACAATAAATGGAATGAAATCCATCGCTGTTAATTGAAACTTTTTTGACTTTATGCTGCAATAAATAACTAATCAAATATTCATAAATGGATAAAATGATATATAAAAAATAAATTGATCCTTTAAAAGCATACTTTTAAATTAAATGTTTATGAGAAAAATATAATTTATTTATCGCATCATTATTTTAATTAATATTCATGAAGAGATTAATAGTAAAAAATATAAATTGATAAATTACATTAGAATTGAAGTTTCAGTAAATAATGAATAATGACCAAACTTCATTGTAATTGTGTTCTATTCTAATAGCTACTTGCTAAAATAAGATAGGGCAAATTCATACAAATAATCTTTATAGCAATAAGATGACAGAAAATGTCTTAAGCATTTAAATGTCAATCTCAAAAATAATAAAAGATGGAATCAATACTGTTCAACAAAATATAGAATATCATGGATTTAATAATCCAAATCAAGAAATCTACTTCTTACTTAATTTATTTATCAATAGGATTGACACTGTACAGTAAATAATTTTATAAATATTTTTAAAGTGAAGGGGGGGGAGAAAATATACACAGTGTTTAATTACTGTACTTTTCTCTTTCACTTTCCATTGAAAAAAGTAATGAGAAAATATAGAGCAGACACAATATTTATACCCAAATCATACAAATGTACTTCAATGTAATATTCAACTTTTCAAAATAATGATAATTTTGACTTACACAATTACACTGTATAGATAACACATTATTTTAAATTATAAATTACTCCAAAAAGTAATTTAATATTAAATAAATATACAGCATTTGAAAGTCCTTGATTAAAATAATTGAATTTTAAGTTCTTACAGAAATAATTCTTATAATTCTTTGAATAAAAAGAGAAAGAGTCTCAGCGGTAAAACACAATTTTCATCAAGATTAATCAACCCCAAAATCCATATCAGCTTCTAGTTGACAAATTTTACATCCATAACAAGCACAAATTTTAGTACAGTTCACTTTAGAACGGTAGCATGAACATAATGCTATAACCCGAGCAGTCTTTTTAGATTTACAGAATATGTGCTCTACGATACTGACAGAAATAGCTTCTAATGATATCCAATCAATGTATATTAAATTGTCTCGTATGGCCAGTTGGAAATGGCTTGACTATTTTTTCAAATAGTTTGATAGTTTGAAAAATAAAAAAACAAGTATTAAGTTAAACGTGAATTGTCAACAAAACATACTAACTTAGAATCAGAAGCATGTGTAAAGTGCATTATTTTTATAACTGCGTTTCTCATTGGATAACACTGGAGAGAGGAACATGGTAGATGAAATTTGATTGGTTAAATTAGTAGATGAACATAACTTTCGTATGGAAGTAGACCTACATTTTTTAAAAAATTTTTAAAACAATATGCAATCTACGAACGCATAACTTTATGTAAATAGTAATTTTTGATATTGAATTATAAAACGTAAATGAAATTACACTGCCCCCAAGTTGCGGGAACAAATATGCAAGATAAGACCCACGGCCTATATATTTTTATTAGTGTACACATAGATAGAAATGTTTACTAAGCATTTCCCCATAGCATTTTATTGTCTCTGAATCTCTTATTCAATTAAATAACTAAATAAAATATTGAATAACTGTGTGAAAACAGATATAATAGTAAATAACATCATTTTGTTCATAGTTGTTTGGAATTTTCTACGAATTATCCAAATTTCATTTGAGAAAAACATTTTTGCATAGAGATTCATATAACCGAGTATATTGAATAGAATTATTTGTTTTTAAAGTGTACACTGCTCAAAAATACTGATTACAATTAAATATTTTCCATATTTCTTGTGACAAAATATAAGATTTGTTATGTGAGAGCTTATGCAGTAATTTTAATAAATTAATATGTATAAATATAAATAATATATATTTTAATATAATTATATACAAATAATAAATAATATATATTTTGAATAAATCAAAAATTTATTTTAAATTTGTCTTCACCGAGAAAATATATTAATTTGCTTCTATTTATTTATATACAGAATAACAGATTATAAGAAACACATATAATAACAAGTTTTTAAATATTAAGTAACAATTTCAAATATACTGCCAATTCATATCATAAGTATATACATTTTATTCTCAAAAAAGGCAGTGATAGAAATATCATACCTATTACATAAAAAGTAAGCTTTAAATCCTTTTTATGAGGCAAAAAAACTTACTAAATTCTCTCTTATTCTTAAAATTAATTACTAAAATTAAGAATATAACTTTATAACTTCGTTTTGAAAATTCTTATTATTAAAATTAAGAATATAACTTTGAGAAGACCTACATTTATTTTACTATCTTACAATTATCCTGCATTTAATTTTTAACTTTACTACCAATATAAAAAAACTCTAACTAATTCTCTTTTTACATATATAGATAACAAATATATATATTTACTAATATGTTTCTTATTTCTTTTTACAGGAATTTATAAAAAGAATCTGTTTTTTCATAAGTAATTCAAAAATCCCATGTTATGCATTAGATTTAATATTCATTTTTAAATCTGTAGCGTTTGACATATAGTTTGATTCAAAGAAATTTCAAATCATTAATCATAAGCTGTTAGATTTTAAAGTTGCTAAAAATTCCCTTTTTATTCAAAATCACTGCAAACAATCACATATGTTTTCTCTTTTTTATCACTCCATCTTTAAAAAAATGTCGCATGTATCATACAATCTATTTTCACAACCACTTTCCCTTCAATCTCAGCTTGGAAAAGATACTATTAATTCATTGATTTTTTTATCATCTAGCCCTGCTTATTTAATCGGTGAAACGGAGTTTCCTCCTTTCCTCACCATTTTCATGCATTAAGAAATATTTCTGTTCCTTTCTTGTGTGTAATTACGATTAATCGGGATCCATTTATAATAATCGTAATCTGCCACCATAACAAATGGCTCGGCAAAATTGAGTTCGATTAGTAATCGATTTATGTTTCCCAACTTTTTGTAGCAATCGAATAAATTATTCGTGGACATGAAAAAACTACCTATATTCCTATTATTTCTTTTTCGCAATCCCTAATTTGTAAAATAAAACAAAAACCAGATATTTTGATTCAGAAATAAAAATAGAATTCATCGTATTCATATCAGCAATGGTTATAAAGAAAAATTTGAATTTTGATATTAGCGCTTTTGTTAAGCATTCTAAGTGAGCTTTTAAAAATGATAATTGAGTAATTCAGAAGTACACAATATCAAAAAAAATCCCCTTTTAACATTTATTGTATAAGAAATTATTTCATATTATACATAAAATTAATTACTAGATTTTATATACATTATGCATATGTATATATACGAATATAACCAGAATACAATACGAAATAAAAATATTACTTTTTATGCAACTTTCTACATTATAAAATCCAAATTTTTTAAAGGATATATGATATCAATACATATATTAAATTAAATTATCATTTTTTAAAAGAAATTTAAGGAGACTAATTAAACATGAAGAGCAGAGTTTTTATAATTGAGGAATAATCATTGTATTAGTAAAGTTTTATAATTGAAATATAATATACGTTTAATATTAATATTTTTTTAATTTAATTGAATATTCAAAAATACTTCATATTTAAGGGAAAATTTAAGAAACTCGCAATATGTGTGTGTGTTAAACAAGTTACGCAGAGTTTGATTACATTCACACAGACACATAAATAAATATAAGTAAAAGTTAAAAAAATAAAGGTGCATGCGAACCATTTTTCTTAAAATTTTTATTAAATTTTTATGTTTTTCTTTTCCCGAGAGGAAAAGATAAATATCTAGTTTTTATAAGCAATTTTTTACCTGTAACCATCAACGTATTAAAAATATTTTTTGATATAAAATCCTAATTTTTTTCTGAATTCCAAAATTTCTCATGTGCTGCTCTTTTTTTTTCTTCTACAATATATTATTAATGTTTTGAAATCTAATATATTCCTTGATTCAATTGAAAAAATAATTGCACTTTTGTTTCAAAATAATTTTGGGATTATATCGAAATACCAACACGTTAATATTCATTTTATTATGTTATATTTATAATGGTTTTAATATACTTCAAAAATAGCTTCCTAACAAATTTCTTTCTATATTGTTGAAATACTTCCTTTAGAGGAAAATGATCAAAATAATGGTTTGAAAATATTAATTAAAGTCAGAATACATATAATATTATCCATTTCCTATACAATAAGTCTTCAAAAATTCGTTACGTTTATTTATAAAAAGTTTTATCAGTCAGGAACATATTCATAATAATATGTGAAATATAAATTTGCATTTTTACTCCTTTATAAAAATTACAAAATAAAATTTTTAATATCTAAATAATGAATCAAATATACTAAAATCAGTAAAAATTTTAATATTTACTTGGCACTTGAGAAAGAAGCGTAATAATATTTCAACTTATAATAAATTATATTGAAATCAATTAAAATCTTGTCTACTTATTTTCTTCCTATATGTTGAAAATTTTTATTAATAGTGACGTCATAAGTATTCAGCCAACAATCATTGAAAATTCATTTTAGAAAAGTATATTTGTATGATAAATAAAAAAATAATAATGAAATAATAAGTAATATATATTTGTATAACATATAAATCTAGAAAAATTTCTTAATTTTAAAACATGCATAAATTCGAAATTTATTTGTATAAAAATAAAAATTCAAAAATTAATTTAAATTTTTTTACCATAATATTAATACATACATTAATGATGTACATTCCTATTGTGCGAGTAATAAACAGATCTTCTTTTCTACGCTAATAATGCGTTGAATTCCTTTTCAAAATATTATGTTCATTTTCTTTGAACGATAACAATCTTACACTCAATCATAAATTAAATTAAGTCTGAAAAAACTCAAAATTAATGGTTATTAAAATTTTTCCATGCAGAATCCTTTCATAAATAAAGGTCATGTATAATAAATATTTCTCACTCATATTTACGTCACCTTAATGAGAAATGTATCCTCATAATTATTAAGTAATTCTTTTACGG
>JAPDSC010093620.1:0-14559 GCA_026290005.1 Latrodectus geometricus | reverse complement strand
AATTGCATCTGACAGGATTAGTGCTTGAAACTTTTTATATCTTTCTTTCTTATTGACAACTCGCATTGCATCTGACAGGATTAGTGCTTGGGAATTTTTGTATCTTTCTTCCATATTTACAACTCGAATTGCATCTGTCAGGATTAGTGCTTGGGACTTTTTATATATTTCTTCTTTTTTGACAACTCAATACGTTCCACAAAGTAAAATTATTTTTTAGAGACAATACGCAGTAAATGGGTAAACATATTAGTTCTGCACCCTTTAGGCCATTTTCTCAAATAAGTAGCCCAGAATATACTCAACACACTCATGCCTTACTTAAATGGTCAAAACATTATCATCACTATATGATAATGTTTTGACATTTTATGACATTATTAGGTTACTTACTCAAGTAAATAGTTTAAAATATACTCAACCTACTTATTATGCCTTACTTAAAATGTCAAAATATTATCATACCTTTATGTTGATCAACTGTAAATTATTTATTACACATGAAGTTTATGTAATTTAATACATAGTTGAGATTAAATTTTCTCTCTTTCAATTCCATATTCCATTAAAAAAAGCATTAATAATAATGCTTTTTAATGTAATAATAATTTTGTAATAATAATTATAATGTAATAATACATCAAAATTTGTATATTTTAAAATAAGCATACATTATTTGATTATAATTATTCCTGTTTGAATATTAAGATATAATTTCTAATATCATTTGAATATGATAATCGATCATAATGACATTTGAATTTATTGATGTTGATTTTTAAACTGCATTATAACTTTTTGGCTATTAATTGCATAAAAAAATTTATATTAAATTAAAACTCAGGGCACATACCATTTTCCGTATTTTAAACTATTCTAAAATCTAATCAAATTATCTCACTATATAATCTAATCTGTTATCTAGATAAACTATTATTGTTAAAAAGATAATTTAGAGATTTATTTAAATTTGAGTGTATTTAGTGATGAAATTCTCCACTGATAGTGATTTCTAAAAGATTCCTTGTGATTTAAAATGATAAAGGCACAAAGAAATGGACAATTTTTTATCATTTACCCATGTTGTCACTTCTAAAATCCCCTTTCGAAAGTTTGACGGTAATTTGAATTTGTAACTCCTGGGTGACAAGAAATCATGGAATTTAATGTGCAACCAGGGGCTTTATTTATTACAAAATTCTGAATTAGTGATTTATGAAGGTTTCCTTGTTATTTAAAATAGCAAGGACTGAAAAAATATGACTTGGTAAAAGATAACTTCAAATAATTAAAAATAATAGAGTATGCAACTTCAATGTGACATGAGATCGAATAATTTAAAATACAAATTAGCAATGCATTCATTAGAATTCCAGTTTTTATTCTATTTAAATTATTTATTTAATATTTTAAATAAAGGAATATTTGATAACTAAAATAGAATATTTTAGGGGAAAAAAACATATTAAAGATGTGAATTCAATTATTTATTATTTAAAAATGCGTGTTTCTTAGTTCCCAAAATATCAGAAAAACAATTTAAATATCCTAAATACTTTTTCATGAGAATCTAATTATTGTTTATTTCCAATGCCCGGCTACTAGGATTTTCATTTCTTAGCAATACAAGGGGCGGAAGTGATGGCATATTTATATATTTGGACAATCAGAAGCCATTTCATCGTGACCAGAAAAATTGCCCTCGTAATCTAGAAAGAAACAGGAACCAAGACCTCCAGATGTGGCTTGCCACCTCAAAAGTATCATTTCACTTGGAAGACATTGCAACCATGACCTTTTTAACGTGCCTTAATTGCCTTAAGTCAAAACGATGCATCGTTAGTTGGATCGAGATTTAAACTCTTCGCCTAGCGATAATGTGAAAGATGTCATAATTTAGAAGACAGAACATAAAGAGAATAGAAAAATGTCATGATACATATTAGACAAAGTATGGTTTTACTATATATATATATATATATATATATATATATTAAGTCATTATTTCAGGTATTTTATAGTTTAAAACTGAATTACATATTTTTCAGTAACTCAGAAAAGAATTTCCAATGTTTAAGTGAATTCACCGAATACTATTAAAGAAAAAGATATTTTAATGTAG
Organism: Latrodectus geometricus; assembly: GCA_026290005.1. NCBI lineage: Eukaryota > Metazoa > Arthropoda > Arachnida > Araneae > Theridiidae > Latrodectus > Latrodectus geometricus. The sequence goes on along the minus strand of JAPDSC010093620.1, from coordinate 12,437 downwards.
GGAATAGTTTCAAGAGAACGAGTCCTTGATACAAAAAATGGAACACATTTAGAATAAAATCTCAAAATTCTGGGAATAATAGCTTCGATAAATTGTTAACCGGAGAAAAAGCAAGACTAACCTCGAAGTTGATATATTTATAGAAGGTCGTTTTCTCTCCTGTTCAGAAGACACGCAATAATTTGCGTGGCAGTAATTCATTATATATTTGCCACTTTTGCAATTTCCATTTTTTTTTCACCGAGATTTTTCGTCTGGGAAATATTCTTCCTTTTATATTTGTTTCGTCTCACTCGTTTCCTACTCCTAGCGAAATAAAAGCATCGTAGAGGAAATAAACAAAGGTAGGATGAGTCAGAATATAGCGTGATAGTTCCACTAACAGCAGAAACATGCTCAAATTAATATCAAGAACATGTATTTAATATCTTTTGTAAATAAATGAGGAATTTTGAGTATCATCAAGATAATTAAGTTGTGATTTACTTTATAATTTTAGTCATATATATTTAGATTGTTCGCTTTGTTTATTGTTTTACAATCACTTCGGTCACGATATTAATTTGACAACGGTCTGTTATTTTAATGTGGATTTCTGAACTACCACAATTATTTACGTTTGATTTGAGATTCGAACTCATGATTTGTTGAATGAAAAGCTAGAGCTATAACAATTCAACTGCAAGCTCGATATACATCTACAATGAGTCGATGACCAGTTTCGATATAGGTCTAGCAGATAATTGTTTAATATGGAATAATTGTGTGAGTACATGTTATACAAATAATTAACTTCTATTTTACCATTTGTTTAAAATGATTATAGAATGTAACACTTCTTATAGTATGACATTACATTCTCAACATATATTTATTTAATATTGAAGAAAGAAATGTGTTTCGTGTATTTTTATATTATAAAGCTTTGAATAATATTTAGCCCTATGGTCGCCAGTTGCACAATTCATGGATTCAATTTCCATCTCAAACGTGTATAGACTTGTTGTTGCTCGAAATCTACTTTACACAGTTGTTCATGACCTACTCCAAGAAGAAAATCGCAGCAACGAACTGTTGAACCTATAATCAAGTGCTGATCTAAGCTCTATCATATATTTTTAGCCATAAACATTCTGTTGTTAATCCTCGAAAGAGTTTTGACATATAAAGATCAACTCCTGATCTGTTGTTAACAACAAAAATCTATATTATTAAAAGGATTGGATGTTAAATACCCCTTAGAAAGTCCGATGCAATCCAGAATGTGGTCCGATAAAGTAGGATGGTAGCAGCCTTTTTTACAAGTGGGTAGATTTTTCTGCCACAATTAAGGAAAGATACTTAACGTAGCTGCTTGTTAGTCTAGCCAGAGCAGTTTGGAAGTCACAGTCACATTTGACTTTGCGCATTGCATCTGACAGGATTAGTGCTTGGGAATTTGGCCTAGGGGAGTGCCAAGGGATGTTCATATACATCTGTGACGGATAGGTGGAATACGCCGCAAATTCTTGGCGTATTAAATTACAGGTGTAGGCTTAAAATATTGAATGACATTGAAACAAGTATTCAAGAAAATCAAGGATGTATTAAAAACGCTTTTTTTTTTTCAGCAAAACGTGCAAAATAAGTCTAAGCATATAAGTCAGGCATAAATGACATAACAATATTTGCTTTTTTTCTTTTCAAATTGACATTTTTTTATTTTGAATTTTGCTTTGGGCTTTCTCTGAATTATTTCTTCTTATGTTGAAATTCCAGAAATATGTCGAATTGAAATAAAATCATTGGTTATAAAAATATTTAAAAAAAAAATTATTCGTACATTACTAATATTTGCAGGAATTTTTGATACAAATGTCAATGATTACGCTTCGTCTTTAATTCTAAACACAGTAAAGCAAGTTTTTTCTTAAAACTTATATTGAATATTTTTATAAAAAGGCACAAATTATTATTTCTAAAAATTATATATTAATAAAAATTATATACAAAATTAAATATTTTTATTTTCAAAAAAATTCATTTGTAAAATATATTTTAAAGAATATATTATACGCATTTATTTTTGATTCAATATAATAAAAATAAAGAAAAGTTATTAAAAAGTTATTAACATTCAACGATAAAAATACCAATTCAATTTCTATAGCAATGAAAATATACCCAAAATCAAATAAATAAACTTATATATGATTTTAGGTATTTATTCATTTCTATAGAAATTGAATACATATTTTTGTACATACATACATCATTGTATTTCATCTACATTATCTATATATATCTTTTTATGAATAATTTTTTATTATAAAATTATTTTGTTAATCTCAGTTGCCACATTGAAGTTTTTTTACGTTTCATAATTATTTAATTAATTTAAAAAAATAAATTCTCTTTTTATATACATAATAATTATATAATACTCTTTTTATATATATAATTATATAATACTCTTTTTAAAATATATAACAATTGTAGTTTAAAAATTTCAATAAATTTTAATGGCTGATCACATTCTTTTAAATTTCCAATAGCTTTCTTTTACCAGGAATATAAAAAATATAATTCATTGATTTGCAGTTTTAAAAATTAAGTTGAAGCTCATTTGTATTGAGTTTAATGAATGATTCCTTGATTGGAGAATGATATAATATATTCTAAAATAGTTCTATAAATATTAAGACACAAACTGTCGTGGAGCATTTATTCTGAATACTTAAAGATTTAAAAGGACAATTTAAAGCTGTAAAATTATTAATTTGATGAGTAATATATGTAATCTTAATTAATATTTTGTTCACAAGTACAAAAACTAAGTATCAAAAAGAAAATTAGAATTCCCATTTTTCTTTAGAACACAAGTGTATATAAATTTACTAGCTAAGCACCATTAGTTTTTACATAATTTTTTGAAGTTTTTTTCGCATTAATTAATATTAGTTAATAATTTTAAATTTACGTGCATTAAATTTTAAGATATATTCTATCATTGTCAAAAACATATAGTTTCAGAAAATTCCTGTCTTAGATTTTAACTCTGGAAGGCCGACATTTATGGAGTTAAAAAATGGTTCGATGAAAGGCAAGTGCTATCTGCTTCATGACAAAACGACTTATAGCATCATTAGTTGTTAATGCACCAACATACTTCCTGTACCAAGCACTGAGTTGTATTCTACCACTTGTTAATGGAAGCATCCGGGAGGGAAACTTTCGTATTTTAGAAGCAGGAATAACCCATAACACTTGACCTTCCATTCCCAGAGATATCATTTCACTTAGAAGATATTGCGACCACTACCTATTGCAACACGCCCCAGTCTCTTTCAGCGAACACAACGAATCTTTAGTTAAGTCAGAATTCGATAGAAGTTAGAATCACTACCTTCAGATAGCGAGAGCCGGCCAGTCCACAGCGGTCTTGATAGAGTTATTTTAGAGGTAAGTGTTTCGAAAGTGTGATTTATTTAAAAAAAACTAAACAACATATTTGTAAAAAATCCCTCACAAACATTTTTAGCATGAGTCGATTTGGCGAGAAACTTGGCGACTTGGCGGCAGTTGGCGAGATTCTTGGGGACTTGGCGCGAAATAGATATTTTTGGAAATATCCATCACCTAAGCTCTAGGAGCAATATTTAACGAGATAGCCTAGAAGCTTCCAGAACCTTGGCGAAACTGGTAGATTTCTCCACATAGTCAGGTATGAATACAGCAGCCCGACATAGTAGTCAGTCAGTTTTTGTGAAGACAGTCAGTGAGTGAAGACGATTAGTCGTGACTGCTGGTCTAGAGAAGCTGCCCTCTGTTTGAAGTATTTGAGATCTGTGATTGTAAACTGTTTCTTATTGTATCTGACGAGTTGTAGCTGTATAATTGTGATTGTTACAGCTGGAATTTCTTATATCGAGGGGAATTTTTACAAATAAAAGTCTTCGTGTTCACAAAGTGGTTGTTTTATTCAACTCTCAATCGTCACGTACCCCTAAGCGCGGTACAATACTAAACACTTTACACATAGAAATGGGTACAAGATTAAGTTCAATTTATATTGGTTTATTAGCTAGTCTTAACATAGTTGTGTTACAAAACACAAAAAAAAAAAAAACTCAATTGTTACTAGGACTAATTACCATCGGAGAATAATTTCTAACATCCAAATCATGTGTATGTTTTGCTCATGGTGAATGTAGCTGGTTCTAATGCATCCTTGGATACATTAGGATCAAAGGTATATTGATTATCAATACCAATATCTCGTTAATGTATCGTTGAATATAGTATCAAAATAAAAAACTCTTGTTAACATGCCATGAGAAGCATCTTTAAATGAATTACAACTTATATTAGAAATAATTTTGATTCCTATTGAAGTCTAATTAAAATTACTGAAAGTGAAAATTGAGTAAATTGACTATTTAACAATCAATCTTATCGAAAATTTATTCATGGTTTAATTTTTGAATGCATGAATGACTTTTAGTTGGTTGTAGATGTCTGTAAAAAAGTTGATATTTGGTTAAAATATCTAAAAAATATTTTCGTTTCTTAGTAGGGAACGAGTCGCTTTCGTGACCAAGAGGTAGTGGTCATCTGGTTGAAGACAAGATTGTTGTGCTGAAAGAGGTTGTGCCTACTAGAAAAATTCGCATTAAATTTACATTCAAATTTCCTCCTTTGGCGTGGCATGGCTTGTAATGGAAAGTTGAAACTTTCCAGTTTTTATTTATTTATTTATTTTGTTCATTATTCAATATTATAAAATGATTTTCTGTGCTGAGATACGTTAATGGAAATGCACTACCAAATCTAACAAAGCAGACAGTCATAAAAAAATTGACGCATTTGTGCATGATCAACAAAAATTCCGATGAATTTCATGCAACTTCAAATGCTAAAGTTCATACTTTTATATCCAAGAAAAAATTATTTATTACCTTTATTTCATTTAAATTTATGTTAAAATAATTAAAAAATAACCAATCAAATTACTGAAAATAATCAGACCTAATTTAAATTGTGTCAAGAAATTTCTAATGGGATGAATTTATGTAAAAGATATGCTGCCGATTTGAAATAGAATTCGATGTTAAAATGTTGATTTTAAATGGTTAAATTCAACTATTACCAAATATAACACTAGTATTATGTATAACACTAATATGATGTTTGCTAAAACTATGCATAGTGAAAAATACTCTGAGCGTAATTTGCATACACTTAATGATTAACTGATCCATTATGTAAACTGTTGCGCGTAACTTCTTCCTCTATTCCCCAATCAATAACAACATTTAAGTGGTCAGCAAAGAGAAAAAATTTGTTGCTTGAGCTTTCGTGACTATTGGACTCCACCCAAAATTTTAGGAAATCGGAAAGCAATGTCATTGGTCAACGACTCGTGGCTGTGTCCTTGTTCCGCCCATTTTTCGATGGAACATATTTTTGTCTTACACGAATAAGAAATCACCAAGACATTTCACCAGATTTTTATCATTACTTTCGTAGTTAAGCACGAAGAATAAATGATAAGTTATCCTTGAAGAATATTCTTAACTGCGACCATAACTCAGTCAATACTTTTAAAGAAGGCGAAAAAAATGAGAAAAAATAAAAAAGTCGATTCTTCTTGAAGTAAAAAATGATTTTGATCTTCAAATAACTGATTAATATTTTATTCTAAATCATTACAAGAATATTTTATTCAAAGTTTAGCTAAGAACTCCTCTTAAAAATTTTTTTAATATTTTAAAAATATAAATACAAGGGAAAAATTGCATAAAATATTAATATTAAATTGCTTCAAATGGAACTTTTATGATTAAAAGAAATTTATTATAAAATTGAGCGTTTGAAGTAGACAAGTTATTGCGCACGCGCTATCATTTGGCGGCCTTTTCAAGTCCCTTTAGATCTCAAGTAACACTTTTGCTAATTGTACCTTATCCGCATGTTATTATGAAAATTAAACTTGAAATTCACAATGTAATTTTCATAAAAATTTTTTAAATTATTTAATTTAAAAATTTAACTAATTCAAAACATATAAAATTAATTGCTATAAAATTTTGATTATGTGATTAAGAAAATTTATTTTGAAATATTTTCTCGTATTTTTAATATATTATATATTTATTTTTTATCACAGTATTGAAATCTAATCTAGAATAATCAATTCACTTAAAAATTTATGAACGCAAATAAATTAAAATTTGAATTTTGAGTTTAACGTAAACAAAAATATTTTTCTCAAATGAATTATGGGAACTACTTTGATATACCCCCCCAAATCGGAAATGTGGCGACTTTTTTTCTCGCCAAGCAAAATACCATGTTTTTGGAGCCTTTCTTCTCGCGAAGATGAATTCTCGCTAAATGTAAATAATTAATAACAAAAAAAACTTTAAAAAAAATCTCAAAAAATGGTACAAAATACAAGAAAATGTTAAATTTGACAACAGCAAAAATCTAAAAGCTGAAAAAACTTAAATTGGCAACACTAAAATAAGAAACAGCAACCCTAAAAAGTCTGTAGGGAGTGCCAGATTTGGCGCTTTATTTATGGGGTGTATATCAAAGTTGTCCCGAATTATGCATGTACAAACTATTTATGATTTTAAATGAAAATCATATTTCACTCTAAATAAATGTTATTTTCGTAAAGAGAAATATGACACCTTAGATCCTATATAAATATAAGAGTAAATAATAAGTTATTAAATTTAATAATTTGATTATTCTCTTTTCAATGAGAGAAAAGTCTTGCACTTATTGCATTTTAACCACATGTTAGGTAACATATGCAATTATATGCATGTATGAGTAAATAAATGTGCAAATATTTAATTCAGTCATAAATCAGAAAATGACATTTGTTAATGAAGCATAAGTAATGCATGAAATTGAGTTAATTTCCCTTACCTGAGACGAATCTTCGTCAAAAGTCCAATCAAAGACATATTTCTTCTCTTGGGCTCTTTTGGCACGGAGTATATCAACAGGGTCACCCGCCGTCGGGTCTTGCAACAACACCATCTATATTACAAAATATTACGATGAATATATACTTACAGAGAGATAATAAATTAGTGTAAGATAGCGTTAGATCCCTCGAGTAAAGAAAGCATTTATTGAAATTTAGCAAAATTTCGTGTTAGCAGTAGAAAATTTCCAAAAAAGAAAAGGAATTACTATTCCATTTCGTTAGCTGGTATAGACATTAAGTAGTCAAATGCGATGTTGCTTTTCCCCATTCCCACTTTCATCAACAGATTTTTAAAAATGCCAGTTTCTTAAATACATTTGTTAAAGAATATTTTTAAAATTGTTCGAAATGTTTATGATTTTAAAGAAAAATTAAAAAAAAAGAAAAAAAAATATTTAATAATTTTTTTCATTTTTATCTCATGTGCATTGTCGCCAAAAAAGTGAGATCGATGAGATTTGCGCCAACAAAATGGAATAGCACCGAAATAAATAAATTAAAAATTCTTATGTCACCATGATATTTTTGATATTCTATACCTCATTTTCGATTAACAATAAAAATTGTCATGCACTGATAACAAAATTATAATTTGTAATATATTCAGCATTTATTATTTATTTTTCAGTATCTGTATAGTGCAGTGACAAATTATACACAGAAGTAACATTTGAAACAAATTTTTTTAGAAATCAAAATTTCTTAATTTTTTTTTGGGCATGTGAAATAAATTTTATAATATATATCAAACGCATTATTCGCCAGAGAATTTTGAATATCTCATGTTAATAAGATAAAATTATAAGCTTTAATTTTAAAACTCTTAATACATTTCTAAACCTGAGTCCTGTCGATCTAGGACTATCAAACATAAATTATTATGTCAATAATTTAAAAATCATAAATAAAAAATTATCTGATAAATACAAATAATATAATAGCTGTATATTCAGCAATAATTGTATCTAATTGCAAGTTAATTATATATGAACAAATTTTTAGAAATTGTACTGATTGTTTATTTATTTTTCTTTAAAAATTTAAATTCATTGAATATTGATATTAATGTAATTTCAGTTAATCCTTACTGCTTTCATTAACTTCTTAGCTATTAATGTAAACGACTGTAACTAATTTACAAATTTAATTTATTTGAATTTCCTAAAAGTGAATAAATCCAAAATTTTTCTAGAACTTAACTTTCTGGATTTTAAAATCAATAATTGTACACGAGTTTTTCATAAAATATTTGAGTTTATTATAATTTCAAATCTATTGCTTATGAAAACATGTTTACAAACATCAAAGAAACACTGACTTAAAATAATTTTAATTGCAGTATTAACCTATTTTTAAGCTATTTGCATACTATAATAAAGAATTTGATAAATATTGTTTTGTGCATATACAAAAATAAGAATAATTTTCCAAAATCATTTTATTGAAACTCAGAAATAACAAAATATTATTCTGAATTTTGAACTTAGTACAGGTCAAAATGCTTTGGCTAACAGTAAAAGCAAAAAAATGTGTAAAACATTTCTATAGACTGATAATTAAATAATTAAATTTTAATTTTATAAAATTTACCATTTTAATGATAAAAATAGGACTTTGTTTATAAATAGCACGATACTTTGAAAAAGTGCATTTCTTACGAGCAGAAAATAATTGAACAGGATACTTTTATTGATATGCATTGACATATTTTGCTATTATGATTGTAAAAAAATTATTTCAGCTATCAATGGTGATATCGGAAATCGACCGTAATAATATTTCCCATATAATCACAGCATAAATTTCCTTCCAGGCAATATATCCCCCTGCATTAAGAATATTTTATTAAATTTTTAGAATATTTATTTTATATAACTGCGCCTTAACGTAGACCTTTGAACTATGTATGATTTAGTGGGGAAGTCACCCCACCGAAATCTTTTTTCCCTTTTTAAGGGAAATTGGTTTCCTTAATTTCATTTAACTCTCATTTATATATACTTCTTTCAATATTAAATTAAAGTTATGCAATAATTTTTTTGTTTTAAATTTTTAATGTTGAGTTTGGGTTTTGTCTGAAATATGTTAATTGTTATTAAAATTTTACTTTTGGCGCAGCTTGTCCTTTTTGGACCTTGCGCAATAAAACCCAACCAACCGCCTTAACGTAAGAGAAAATTCTTGTAGTAAATTCTCACATTTCGTTTTGGATTTTAAAAGCCATGTTTTGGGCTAAAAACAACTGGATATATTTTACATTAGCAATCGCTTTATTTCTTACTTTTATGAGAATTAGATGCCGCCCAACCTGTCTAGTGGTTAGCGTACCTGATTACAGAAGGATGGGACCTGGGTTCAAACCCTGGCTCGGGCATGATGTAATTTCTCTCTCTCTCTTTCATGTCTTTGTCATTTCTTTGTGTGTGAATGGTAGCCTATCTTACAAACGAGTACCTATGGCATATGTGTACTGAGGAAGTCGGACTCCGCACCAAATATGGTTTAGTTGGAAAAGTGGAGCAGCGCACCCCATATTGCCATCCTGGCTGGTACACGGCAACAACAACAACATGAGAATTAGATAACAGTAGTGCGCATTATAGAATCGCAGTGGTGATTATTTTGACATGAATGTTCATTTAAATTGAAGTTACACAAAGTAAAATCCATATGAGCAAATCTACTTAATTTTATTCTTACATCAACATTTGTTCGTAAAATTCATTTTAAAGTTGTAGAAGCAATGACTGTCTTAAATACACACAATATTATGAAAACTTACTAAGGCAATATTTTATAGATACGATCGGATGACTTATTTTATCGTTTAATGTCTTTCTCTATAAACTGAGCGTAGAAGCATCGAAATGTAAAAGCAAATCACGTGAAACCTGCAAAATAAAAAAGTTCTTTTTTCCTGATAATTTTCGAAAAAAAACCTTTAGTTTATCATATGCGTTATATAAGTAAACACTGTCCAAAAAAAATTAGGATCATAGTTTATTGGATGAATAAATTAAAATTCATATAAATCTACCATTGAATATTAAGAGACTAATAACTGTTTACCTTTCAATCAATGCATATGTAAAAAGAAACAGGTGAAAAAATAACATTCACGATGGTAACTATTAAATATATTTTTATAGGAAAATTCAGAAGACGTGGACACCTATATTTGATCCTTAACACCCTAATCGATAAAAATTGGTTTATCTCCAAAGGTTGCACTTTATACAAAAGAAATTGATTTTTCAATCCACTGAGCTAAACAATTTGAAATAACACAATAAACTCCATGAGAAGATTACAACATTATTTTAAGCAATAACTTACATATACAAATATATATATATATATATATATATATATATATTAGTTTGGGGAAAAAGTAATCCATTATTTTTTCGGTAGACGTCTGTAGTGATCGATATCTCGTGAGGTATCTATCAAACAATTTCAGATTTATGCTCGTTGGAAAGGTGACATTTGGCACTAAAATAACCTCTTGCGGTTTTTTGTTTGATTCATTCAGTTACGAGTACAAGGTTTTAAAAATGGAAGACAACAAACAGAAAATTCGATACATTTTCGTTATTCTCTTGTAACGGCGAAAAAGATATCCGGGTGGCTAAAATTGTGAAAGGTGTTTATCGTCTTATATAAGACAGTAACAACCAGTTACGTACAATTTTTGTTTCGTCGATTCCGTTCGGGTATTTATGATGTTAGAGATGCACCTCGCATGTGAATACAGCATCGTCAAAAACGTCTATAAAATATCCGAAATGATCGAAATTAACCCCATGTCAGCAGTCGTAATGCGCAAGACCTAAAAATCTACATGAAAGCTGTTTTAAACATTTTTAAAAAGTGAATCCAAAAGAAGTTACATAAAGTTCACGTAAAAATAATGGATTTTTTTTCCCCAACCTAATATATTTAAACTAAATTAATAAAGCATGCCAAGAGTTGATCAGAAATTAATTACTTGAAATTTTATAATATAATTTAAACGGATTTAAGTACTCTAATGTAATAAATAAATATCTTAATATTTTATCAATAAATAAAAAGTTAAAATTAAAGTTTTTTTTTTAATTTTTTACATTATGAAACATTGTTTGACATATTCATACTAATTAAGTTTCTTAGAAGACATTAGCTCATATATAGAAAATAATTACATTAGACAAATTTTTCTAACTTAAAAAAAAAAAAAAAAAAAAAAAAAAAAAAACCCTAAGTTTTTCACATTTGCTATTTTTTTACCTGTAGTAAACTCTGATTATATAATGTTCCTTTTAAGAGAAGTATTTATTTAATTTGTTCAAAATTACTTGAAAATGCTTATACTAGATAATTTACTGCCTGATGCAAAAAACTATAGGCAGAACTTTAGCCATTATAAACATTTCCCTGTTACGAGAGAATCTCTGAGGAATTTTACAATTAATAAAACTGTTCTTTGGAATTCAATTAAATTTTCATCTAAATGGATGACACATGGCAAATTAAGTCAAATGATTTCTTTCATTTGGTAGGAATAACTTGTATTCCTATCAAACGCTACCATGATATCCAAGTCTTCCATGAATTTTATTTACAGTCAGAATATTAAAATGCTCGAATATTTCAATTTAGAAAACGATTTTTATTTAAAATATTAATTATAATAATCAACCATTATGTTTCCCAATATTTTAAAATATGAATTTAAAAAACATTTGCTTAGTTGTCATATTTTACTGATAAGATAAAAAACATCATCTGAAAAATGGTAATAGATTATATTTCTTATAACCATATTTATTTAGAAAACAGAAAGATTAATTTCAGGTAAAAATCAAAAGAAAATTATAATTAAGTTGCCTAAAACGTAAACAAGATTTGACATCAAAATAGTTTCTGCCGGCTGTCATTGTGGCTTGATTGCAAAGATGGTCGTTTACGAGATCGACATCTGGTAAGTTCTGTGGTTGACCCTATCGAAGAGCAGAGGTATTCGTGGAATCATGGAAGCAATGTCGCTGGTGTGGCGTGAGGAAAATGCCAGCTAAGGTGTCGAACTCGTCATTTGAATGTGTCTCAAAATCACGGGGCAATTGGTTACATTTAGAGTTTTTTTTTTAACTGCAATAGGCAGCTAGATATGTAATGTAAACAAACAAATACTGAGAGCACCGAATTTTTTTTTTTTTTTTTTTTTTTTTTTTTTTTTTTTTTTGCAATGCATCAAAATATTTTTGAGCAAAATGGATGTATTGTGATCAATCGAAATGTAAGCATTATCTAATAATAGAGGGAAGAATTTTCTAAAAATTAAAAGTAAATTTGCTAGGATTTTTTAATATCTTAAAACATATGTGATATGTAGCATGATGGATAGAAAATACTATCTCTTAATTTATTTGTGAAATCTTGCTTTGCTTTTATAAAAATTAATATTCAA
>JAPDSC010093618.1:0-12783 GCA_026290005.1 Latrodectus geometricus | reverse complement strand
AAGAAAACCTTCATCTTAACTATGAGTATTGTAGCTGTGATCACCAAAAAAATGTTAAGTATAGAGAAATAGTTATGCCCAACAAAACGAGAGAACTTGCAATTGCACCTATCGATAAAAGACGGAAATTAGTATTCAGTATTGAGATCTAAACGATATACCGAGAAATATATATTACAATGTTGTAGAGCAATAGCGATTTAGTAAAACAACAACGCTTTGCACATACACGTGCGAAGACAAGTATGTATAAAACGCATATTGCTTTATATAGATTTCAACAGAGTTATGTCGTTCAATTTGTTAAAAAAGAGATACTTCCTCATAACTTTTAAATTCCTGTTGTACACCATGGTTGAATAAGAGCACATTGACATCGACAGTAAATGTGTCACTCCTTAGTTCATAATCAATCCTTCTTATGCTATCATAAAACCTTATGATTCATTTTTGACCATGATGGGACTGTTAGCTTGCGATCTTTACTGCCAGAGGGGGCTGCAAATCATCTTATCATGTAGCCCATAGTAATCTTCTAATACCTCAACAATTTTTTATGTACCCAATGGTTGCGTCATAAAATTTTGCATCATTCATAATGTTTCATTCCCTTTTCCAATTAACCCAGTTTCAAACGCCAGAAATACCAATCTTGATGATTTTAATATATTTTTTTTATCAGTCATGAATGCGAAATTTGCATCTGAGTTTTCTTAGTATTACATCGTATATTAATAATGGTATATGAGTGTATGTGACTGATGAGTTTTAATATATGGTGGTGGTTTTCAGTAGATGACCTAAACTCAAAAGCTCTTGTTAGGCTCATAATACAAAACATGTTTCACCTTTACAAGAAACCTTTTAATAAACAAGGCTGTTCAATATAAACCAGTATAATTCAAAGACATTCACCTTGACTGATCAGTATTCAGAAACACTCCATCGTTTAATGGTATCATTAGATTCAAATCCGAAATATTCACACTAAAGATGGTCCTACCACTTAGATACGGTTAAACTTCAAACAAAATTTTTTAAAGTAGAAAAACGCCACAGTAGCCTAATAAGGAGATTATACACTCGCATATCGGGGGATTAATAAGTTCAAAACCTAATTTCGACACTAATAATTACACTGAGAATATCTATACGTGTTAAACTTTTATAAGATCAAATGTTTCTCTATCAACAATCAGCATAGAAAAACTAGAAAGGAGGTTATCAACTCAAATGTAAACCCTATAATTAGACTGTGGTTAAAAATTACAGTGCGTTAACCGTGGTTTACTATACCTAGTTGCTTCTTTTGCCTGTTCTTTAGATTTCATTGTCACTTCAGATACTGGAAGTGACAATGAAATCTAAAGAACAGGCAAAAGAATCTTTTGAGAACCAAGTTTACAAACTTTGTCTCAGAATCTATATTATTCTTATTTGTTTATTGAATTTCGAATAACACAAAGTATAAAAATATAAACGTATAAAGAGTGTAACTTTTCTTTTTGAGATACTTTTGTTTGATTTCATCAGCCCGAAGAAAAATTTTTTGTTCCAGTTACGTAACCCAAAGACTTCAGATTTTTTCACGTCACGTCTTTTGCTCACATTAATTAATTATTTTCTTATATGAAGGATTAGAATATTTGAGATTCCTTCGAAATGCTCAATCAGCTTTAAATGTTTATTTACCCTTGATATCAATCACATTTGTTATTCAATATTTATATTGTCTTCTAATCAAGTGTTATTTATTTATTAATTTCGATGCATTTACAAGTAATTCGCTCTCACACACTTTTGAATGTTGTTCCGAATATTTTACTGCAATTATGAAAGTCTTAATGTAATTAAAGTACCCTATATTGTTCGTATATATGGCGATGCAGAAAAATAAATTCATTTCTTTTTAATACCCATAATTTTAATAAAGATTTATTTTTTAAAATAATGTTTACAACGAAGGGAGATTTTTTATTGTATTAGTTAACAGTTCCCAGCTATTCGTTATCCCAACCACTCGTTATTACAGTTTTTTTTATATATTTTATTCGCAAATCATTAATTGCATGTGTGAAATATTACTGAATAATAGCACATAGAACAATTATCAATTTTAAATGAAGAACACATACGAAAAAAGTATGCTATTCATGTCATCCTCTAATTAAACAGAACTTTTTTATGCACATATACCTTTTTCTTTCTTTTGAGATTTATATTTCTCATTTTTTTCCTTACCGAACTACTAGAGTAACTAAATGTATTTAACTCGAAAAATGTTTCAATACTCTTGGTGAAAAATAATCTATTGACAACCAGATGTAAATTTCTTCTTTTCTGAATTTAACCTCATTTCTTTTTGCAGGTGATTTTAAGATTTTTTCTTTTTTAACATACAGGGTTGTTCCATTCAGATACGGCTTAATGTCTATATAACTTTTTAATATTATAGAATATTATTCTATTTCGAATTGTTTTCAATATTTTATTCAGTTTGTAATTCTTAATTTAAAAAACTTCAAAGGTTTTAAAATCAATTGAAATTGTTCTTTCCTTGAATTGATTCTATGACTAGTTCTAGTTTTCTTGTCTGACTGTCAGGCTTACCAATTCCCCTAGTGTCATTTCCTTTATATTTTTTCTTCAAATGTTTTAAAAGATCGAATATATAATACCAAATGGTTGTAAATGAGATTTAGTGATCAAATGGTTCACAGTAGCAGGACAGACAGTCAGACAGAAAAATAATTATAGCTTAATGCGTGATCTTCAATTCGAATTTTACATTATTTTTAATGTTTGGAATCCAGGTTTTGAAAACTAATGATTTTCTTTGAAAAATTTCCTGAAATTATTAAGATTCTAAATTAAGTCATTGACAAATTCTATTTTCTTATCTGGCGGTCTGGCTTCTCACTTTCCCTGGTGTCATTTCACATCCATTTGAAAACCATCATAATTTCCATGTGACCAATAAATAGCCAAATCATGGTTAGAAATTTTCTGACAAGTGGAGAAAAAAACTTAATACCAGTAATGAAGACAAGAGAAGATGAAACAAAATATCAATTGGCTTTTTGTTCTAATCCACTAAATAAGGCTTATTTAAAGGATTAGAACATTAAATACTGGAATAAAGAAAATAATTTGAATCTGATGATAAAATAGAATCTACAATTTCTAAAAATCTATTCTGTAATGGTCCACAAATAATTAGAAAACTATAGATATTTAGCTAAGGCAAAGGTTTTTTTAGGCAGAATAATAATTAAAGTGCATGTTTCAGTATTTGAAACTGAAATTTGATTTTGGAAACATAAACTATTCCTGATTACTATGAGGTCATTTGTTATAGAATATGCATGTATACTATTAGAAGAGAAGCTTCAGTAGAATAGCATCTAATGAATACCAAATCGTCTGACAACACCATTTTCGAAGTTCTGGAATATTCAGAGGATATACATTCAAAATTATCATAGATGATAATAATTGGCTTTTCCCCGCATATGTTTTATAGCTTTGCACATGCGACATGAATAAATATTGCTACATTATCTGTCTCATCACTACTAAGTTACTAGATAAGAACGAACTGGATGTTAGCTTATACATTCTCATACGTACACTTTTATGCTTACTTTTTTTAAGAAATAATCTTTAAAAGACACTTAACAATTAAGGTATGATTTTTTTTCAAATTTATTAGACTGAACCAAGCTAAAACGTGAATTTGTAATGAGGTATTCGCCGCATATTTTACATAGCATTACATGTTTCATTTTTTTCTAATAATGACAATGAAAGTTTTTGAAAGGTTAAAATGCATATTGTGTATTATAACTAAAGAATCATTGGTAGATAAAAAAAATTGCCACAAATTTACTAAAATTTATTTATTTATGAATAAAAAAGTATCAAATTAAATTAAGATGCATATTTATACCAATCCTATTTTCTGATAATCATTGTATTCATTTTGTCATTTAAGATCGATTTGCTCAATTCAAGCTCTAATTCTAAATTGTACTTCTTGATTCAAATTTGAATTTTTTTTTAAAAAAAAGTTGGTATGCAGAATGGAGTTTGAAATCGTCATTATCTTAAGAAAATGTTTAATACATAAAACTTGAAATTTTAATTATACTGGAAATACGAATAACATGATTTAAAAAGAACTCTTTTTTAATTGTCTTCCTTTCTTCATATTCTGCATATTTAATCATATTCATTATGAGGTGTGCGAAAAGCTTATTTTTAGCACATTTATAATAGACGACATTAGTTGTGACGTCATATTGTTTCCAAACATTTGCTGTTAAGCGTCATTTATCATTGAAACTGCCATAGACTTAGGTGATAGATTTTTAAATTGTTATTTTTGAAATTGATATTCATTATTTAAGGATAACGTGTTTGTTAAAACTTTTAACCTTTTGTTTGCTTAACCTTTGATTCTCGCCAAATTGTAGTCACAGTTAATCACCAAGCTGGGCTTATTTCCAATCGTATTCTGGTTGCAACAGAATAATTTATTGTTCTGTGCCAACAAAAATCACCAATAAAATCGATAGCCAAACAAAAATCTCAAAGTTTGTCAAGAAGGCACTCTTAAATACAATATTAAACAAATGTTTACATTGTATTTGTTTGGAAACATGACGTCACACTAATGTCGTCAATTAATAGAAATAAATGCTCAATGCCATTCATTTTAATCAATATTCTAATAATTCAAGCAATCTAATTAGTATTCCTGTTAAGAGAAATGCTGTTAAAGGACTCTTATTTGACTTTCAATGTATCTTAGATGTCATAGCTATAAATTAAATTTTCTGTTAGTTGTTTATTTATTTCATAACTGGATTTTTTTTTTGTTTTCAATATCATTCTAAATTTATTGTACAAAAAAATAAGCAAAAAATTGATACGGCTAAAAGAACTTTGCATAGATTTTATACAAATCAATCTTCTTATGGAAATCTCAATGTCTGCATACTAATAATTATTAACACAAAACTTATATTGATTAAAAGAAAGAATTTTTTAAAAAAGAAATGAATATTAAACAATGTCCTTGATGAATGAAGCTTTGCGAGCTTAGAAATTTGAATCATTATATAATTTTCTTACACATTACACAATTTTCCTTATAATACATTTTCCTTTCTTAACTGGGACCGCATTGAATCGAAATAAGAAGTTTCACTTCTGCTCTGTTTTGTGTTTATAGTTTATTTGATTTTAATCAATGTAGCATCAGAGGATCAGACATGGATGGTACTGTACGTTAAGCTCCTTACTGGATGAAATTCAATGAATAATATGCCTGGTAGTGATCAAGTGTTACGATGGCCTTTCCCACCTGCCAACAAATTACAAAATTTTTCGTTATGGCAATTGGGAACTGCCATCGTAATGCCTGCAGTGGGAATATTAAGCAAAGTTATGACAGGTAATTAGATATGCGTTAGATATTGTATTCGCATGTATTATTATGTAAACTTATCTGAAGTGCAGAAACTTACTTAGTAGTACTTTTTTTGTGATTAGAAGTGCAAAGATGAATTTTGATTTATGAATTTCATTTTATTTTAAGCGTTAAAATATACTTTAGAGTAGTGCGCAAAATTTAATTACTTTTGAATTTTCGCATTCTTTCTCATTTACGGATGATGTGTCAACAATTTCCTATTTAATATAAAGAAGTTTTATAAAAATATTTTAAGATGGTTAAGATAATTACTATCTCATTCTATCATTTAGAAATAATTCAAAACATATATTAACTAATATTAAAATAATTTAAAAATGAATTATGTTTTTAGATTATTGATTTATAATAATGTAAATGATATCAGCAAACTATAATGCTGTTGAAATTCTTTATTGATTAAAAAATTCTTGTATTTTTTAAACCTTAATTTTTTAAATTTTTGTTATAATTTAAATAAGCAATTATTATAAACTAATTACATTGATATTCACCAATAAGACAGTATTAATAAGACATATTAAGTTTATGAAAAGGTAAATAAATACTGTATAAGCTAGGTAATATAATTTCTTTTTACACAATTAAAATATTATATAGCTTAAACAGCAATTATTACATAAGCAAAGATATAATTCAAAAATAATGTATTACATAAACAAAGATGTGTGAAAGAAAGTAGAAAGATATGATTGGAAATAAAAAAATTTGTTAAATTAAAATTGAATATCAATGTAAATGAAATATTTACTTTGAAATTCAATTTTAATTTAGTAACAATTTACATGATATAGTTACAATTTTATATTATGTATTTGGAGGTTCTACATATCTGGCAGTTTACTAAATGCTAATAATTTTCTATAATGTCAAACATTTAAGATTTAGTTTTGTATAGTAAATTTTTGTTTGATAAAGCTGTTTAATATTCTTCAGTTTATTTATAGTAAACTGAATTTGATTTTAATTTCCAATAGAAACATTAGTTAGAAATAATATATTATATATGCAGTCTTGTTACTTCCATTAATTTAGCACATAAATGTTGTAATGTATTTATTTTCAGAAATATTTAATGAATTCATAAATGAAAATAACCCTTTAACTGTGCATTATTATATAAAAATATAATATGTTAAAAATTCCAGATGACAGTTTATTTTATGTTAAAAAGTAAAACAAATTATACTGCATCTAGTTTGATATTTCCTAACCTTTTTATCTGTCTTTATGTAAAATAACAAAAAAAAAATTTTTTTTTCTCTATTGACATGCATTTAAACAAACCAATGTATACATATATTTTTTTATAATGCAAAAATTTTTCTTAAATCTTGTTTTTCAGGTTTTTTTAACTTTCTTATATAATCTGTGGGAAAATGTAATTAAGAATATATAATCAATATATGTTTTCATATTAGTTATTAAAACTTAATAATTTTTATTTAATAATGCACATATTTCTTATTTATAATTGTATATATAATTTTTCTTAAAGCATCTTTGTTCAAATTACAACAGCAAATGAAATTAATGATTATAAATAGTTTAAACCTGTTAATTAATTTTGGAACTGTTCTTCTCTAATAGGAGGGATCGTTTCAAACAGTAATTTATGGCCAATTTTATTTGTTGTACCTAAAAGTTGACAAACACATGATTAGTGACATCTTAAAGTGTACAATTTATTGTTGCTTTACTGTTAAGTTTGGTATTAGAACTACTTTTTAGATTTCAAAGTTCCTTGTTGGATTCTAATCTTTGCTGACTGGTTGAAAGTGAACCTTGTGCTTCTGTTTTTTCTTGCTCATTTTTTGTTGTGGGTACTTGGGAGTTCTCCAATTCTCTTGATTGAGACTCATTAATACTCTTATCATTTTGAGGTAGATGTCCATTTGATTTTGTCTAAGTACTGTAACTTTATATTCCATAGGGTTTATCTAGATTTATGAAAGGCCCTTGATTTTGAGATTGAAACAAAAATAATTTGATCTGAAATATATTGTAATAAGTAAGATTTGCTCTGAAATTAAAATAATTAATTTGATTTCTGGTTTAAGCCTTTGGTGTTATATCTATTGCCTTTCCTGATTCATCTTTTTTTTTTGTGATTTATCAAAACAAAAATATAAATTGGTTATTTCTAACATTATAAACATAATTCTGTTTTTAATTTATAAATCATTATAAAGTTAGTAGCTTGTATAAAATTATTTTCAAAATAAATTATTAAAAATTATGTAATTTTAAGTATTGATCATTAATTTTGACCCAAATATTTTAGTTCTAACTTGTTTTATTCCTTAGTACATGTTTTAAGTTCCAAATAAAATAATAAAAATGATTATTTTAATTGAGTAAATTTAATTTATTCAAGCAAATGATTATTTTCATTATTAACTTAGTTTTTTTAGATAGATAACTTTAAGGATGGTCTGAATGATCAATATTGAGTGCTATCTAATCACTCATTATTATTGACATTGACAAAGTAATTTATCTTATCATATCATTTATGCATTTTTTTTAAAAAGATGTGAATGTCTCAAGGCTGTTTTGTATGTATCACTTTTATAAATAATTTTAACAGAAATTGATACTGATCATATGAGATGTTTATTTTCTTTCTGTAAGTATTAAATGAGGCAAAATTTGCAGCAGTAATATGCTTTACTCTTTTAAAGTAGTCTATTAATTTTTTCAGTTCTTAGAGATTAATTTGTTTAAAAATAAAATTTCAGAGTTTAAATAAATTACTTGACAGAAATTCAGTTGTAAAATCTTATTTTAATTCCAAATTATTGAGCCATTTTAATTTATTTTGAAAAAAATGCTATTAATTATCTTGATTAACAACAAAATTCCTTTTTTTTAAAGTATATTTTTTTACTATATTTTCTCATAAAAATATAATATTATTTTAATGTATTAAAAATAAAATGTTACAAGTATTTTTTTTATAAATTTTTGTAGATTGGTTGAACACAGTTACTGTTCATAATAGAGAAATATTGATAGATGCACTAGATAATCGACCAAAAGGAACACCATTAATCACGGTATCTAATCACCACTCCTGCCTTGATGATCCTATGTTATGGGGTAATAATCAACTGTTGGACTTGTGATATGAACTTAATTATTACATAATAGAATTCAATGTTAATATTTAAAACTATATTTTAAAATAAAATATGTAACTAGTAATATTTAAAATTATTAGGTAAATATTTAAAATTATACATAATTTGTTTGGCATGTAACTTTAAATTGACAAATTTTTTTCTAATATCTTAAATATTATGTTTTTTATATAATCATAAAATTTGTTGCATATTTTTTATCATGTAATTTGGAAAAAATGGTCTTTAAAATGTTATAATTCAGTACGTATTTTAAAAATGAATTCATACAAAATTTTGAAATTTGTTTGAATTTATTTTAACATTTTTACTAAACTTCTAATTATTCAGCTCAATAATAAGAAAAGTTGAGCATCTATTACCAAAATTTCAGTTTCAAGTTTTAATCCACATTTATTATTATTATTTGTACTTGTATTTGGAGGATTATCAAATTCGTTGATAATATTTCTTCAGTGTTTGGATTGATATATTAATCTAAATATTTGTTTGTATTTGAAAACTTACAAAAATAATTTTTGCCATTTTCAGAAGTATATCATCTGTCAGTCATATTCAGAAAATATAATTTTTTTTATAAGATAAATATGCATTAAAAGTTTAAGCAATTCACTCAGTATGAAAATTTTTATTCAATGTTTATTAATGATATAAAATTAAATTTTAAATTGAAATAAAACATTAATGATATGCAATATTATTGTTTCAGAAGTTCAAAATAAATTCCTGTAAGTTTAAGTTGATTCAAAACTTAAATTGATAATTTAATTCCATAATTTATTCTATAAATTAGCCATTTTAGGGCAAATAGTAGTGATTTTTATGTCTCGAATTTTTTTCTCCATCTTAAGATTGCTGAGCTGGTAGCTGAATGCTTAACTCTCTTGCCTTTGGTTCAATAGTTTGTGAGTTTGTATCCTACCTTTGGCTTGGATGTTTGTAGAGGCTTGGTATTCTTTTTAAACTGTAGGACCCTATCTAATTAACTCTTGTGTGTAAAAAATGACCATTGAGCAACAAACAAGCAAAACCTATCTTAAGAAAACATTAAATTAAGTTCTTAGTTTGTATGACTATTACATGTTTCTTAGTTAAGAAACATGTTTTGCTTTTGTAGATGAAAAAAGTCTTGAATCTGATTTTAATTTTAACAGTATCACTAAATTTTTTCTTTAATAAATAATGCTTTAGGGAGTTTATTTTTTAAAGCAATGACTAATTTTTTTATACAATTGTTCTATTAGGGTAAAAGTTAAAAAAAGTTTTCATGTTTTATATATATATATATATATATATATATATATATATATATATATAACGTTAGTTTTAATGAGGAGTTTATTGGTCTACAATCTTATTTATATTAAATATGTAACAAAAAATACTTCTATGATATTTTGTGTTTGAATGTAAATGTAAAAATTGAGAGAACTTTTTATCCACAATAATTCGCTAGCTTTACCAAAAGTTGTTTATAAAATTTTGTGTCTATGTTTATATATATTCAAACTTCAGTAAAAAATATTTATTAAATGATTCAGCTTTCTTCAGACATGAAATTTAATCTAAAATTCTATTAAATATTTGAAATGTCAAAAGATCTGCAATTTCATAATGTAATGAGCAAGTTTCCAAAAAACTAGGATATATAATTATTTTAAATGGTAATATATTGACTTTGGAACAGAAGAACAATCCAGTATGTAATTCATTTAATTCTATTGATTTTTTTAAAATATGCAGAATATTTAAGAGAGAAACTTGTATTGTTTTACTTCAAATATAGCAAGCAATTTTATCATGCAAATATAGGGAATAACTTTGGTAGCTCTTTGGAACAAAGTATATTTTGATCCAAAGAGCAACCAAAGTCCGGTTTGCTTGAATTTAGAATTTTCATTGTTTGAGTCTAGAAAACTCAATGTTGATTAAAAATCTAAATCCCAATGTAGAAAAAAATTACTTTTAATATCTAATGCCTAAGGTGCTAGTAAATAAATATTTCTTCATTTAAATACATTTTAATTTATGTAAGATGTTATAAATGATGAATAAGTTTAAAATTATAATACATAATTTTGTGATAATTCCTATGCTTACTCTTTAGATATTACTATTGTGCATTAAAATGAATTTATAAGGTATATTCATTTAATGAAAAGGAAATTTATTTTTTAATTTTCTTTTTAGTATTATATCTTTATTTAAATGTAGCATAAAAATTTTTAATCTGCTCTAATTTGATAACAGTTTTGTATTGAATGTTTCTAATAAAAACTGAAGTTTATTGACAGTCAACTACAGTATCTTTTTAGATTTATATGATGAAAGATCTCTGCTTGACAAATTTTTCTTGAAATATAGATTTTTCTCCATTTAATAAGTATCTCCATTACTTATATCTCTCTTACAGGATCAGGGGTTATCAAATGTTTATTCAAACATTCCCAGTTTTAGAAAAGATAACTTGTATATATTTGTAAGAAGTTCAGTGACTTGTTTGTGTGATATCTTATACATAATAAAAACCAGGCAAAAATTTTTTTTGTTTTCAAAGTTTGATTTTTGCTTGAGAATATCAAAAATTCCTTTGACTTGTTGTAGATTGACTTAATCATCACAAATTAGCCATTACTTTTAAATATGATAACAATAATAAGATAAATATAGATTTTAATTACCCTTGTGTATTGTAGATATAGAAGGTCTTATATAAAGTAAAAATATATGATATGGAGGTATAAGGAGATAAAAGGTTTTATACTTAATTACAGATTACAAATTTTTATATTAAAAAATTGCATTTTATTTATTAATATATTGTGATTATTATTCATTTTATAATGCTGATATTGCTACTTTCTCATGATCAATCCTCAGTTGAATGGTTACTTGTGAAAATAAATTTGATAATAGGAAATATTTGAAAAAAATCTGGTGTTATTGCCGGTTTACTTCAAATCCAGTAATAATTAAATTAATTTACATCAAATAAAAATGACCAAAAGAGTCTAAAATAATTAAATGTGGAGGGTTATGTTAGATAATTACTTTGAAATTTATTTCTGCACTATATGAAAATTATAGAAAGGAAAAGAAAATCTATGGCAATCAAGAAGAGCAAGCCTTACTGTGTGAAAGAAGAATTTAATGGCTTTTATATAAGATTCTTTGTATACTTTGATCTCAGAGAGAATAGTTTTGGAAACACTGATCAATTTTCGTGGATCAATCTAACCAATATAAATACAAATAGGGAAAATAAAACCATAACTTTTTCTGAAATTATTAATAACAGTCTTTATGTATCTGATCATTAAACAATGATAAGCTGTTTAACAATGTTATCATTGATTAGGAGTATATTCAGTCAATTTCCAAACAGTCACAGAAAGAAGAGACTACCAAAGATATGATTATTTCAAGTGCAGAAAAATGGTTCTGGCTGTTTGGTCAGTTCAAGGATAATTATATTACTGATCCCAACCTGATCAATACTGTTGAATATGCTTTCTTCTTATCTGGGACATGAGTAGCAGTTGAAAGAGTATTTTCTTTGATCATCGATGCTTGGACTGATGATAGCGGTTTGACGAAGGAATCTATTTAAAAGTTTGATACGTAAAATTAATGTCAGATTAGTTTATAAAGACTCTTACAAGATTAAAACCAAAATTGATATTCTAAACATATTCTAGTCAATAAATGGTAGATGTAAATATTGTACTAATTTTTATTTCTCATTCAAAATATTTCTTTTTACTTAAGTAACTTATAAATATTAACATGTAAGGAATAAAATGTTTAAATTTATATGCTTGTTTCATTTATTACTATCCCTGGTTTAAGTTCTTAATTAGTAACCATTTATTCATAGCATTGAAAGTAAGCTGCCCTCTAAAACATTCTAAATATCCTCTTAGGGCTGTACCTGTAAATATCTGCAATGCTGATACGTTTGAATATTTCAGAAATCTAACAAGCCTATGCAAAGTAAAGAACTGACAAATTGTCATACATGCCATTGATCTTTGGAAAAATAAATATTAATATTAATGTGTTAAGAGGAATAATTAAATATCTAAATAAGTTTGTCAGGAAGGGCTAAATAAAAGGATAATAAAATTAATTTATATATATATA
>JAPDSC010093604.1:0-18653 GCA_026290005.1 Latrodectus geometricus | reverse complement strand
AAGAAAATATTTAAAGCCTTAATGATCAAAAAATGTTCAGAAACTACTAGCATCGTATCATGCCGATGTCAAATCTTGATGCAACATTTATGAAAATTGGCTTAGAGACATAGATCGACTTTTTTAATTGGATTGTCGTAAATTGTAGATAACTGTACTGTTCACACTGAAATCCTGATCTTTAACCGATTCATGTAGAATTCCAGCCTGATATACCTTACGTCTTACAGCCCATGGACCATGGCATAATCAACAGCTTCAAGAGCAAATATCATAGGGTACACTTTTGCAAAAAATGGCCTTGGAGCGACTTTATGAAATTGACCTTCAAGAAGCATTGCATTTGTAAGTTAATACTGGGAAACGTAACTGAAAATTCCAAGAAAATTTACCTGAAGACTTGATTTAACAAACAAAGAACCTCTTTGCTGATTTCTTTCGAGGATGTTTTTAATATACATTCATGTGATTATACGTAAGGAATATTTGATGATATCAATGAGAAAATAATGAACAAGAAAGAGATTTTAGATATGAAACAAAAAATAATTATGCAGTCTGCAAAACAAGCAACTGAAAGGTCTAAGATACTTTTTTGATGAAAAACAGGGTAATAATTTTATTCATTAAAAAAATAGAGTAATTTTAAAAATACGTTTCCATATAGAAGATAAATGATTATTTTTCCTGAGTTTTCATCAAAAAAACTCAGGCAAATTAAATTTTGTACTTAAAGTAAGCTATTTTTAAGATTTTTATTTTGCACGTATTTCTTATAGTGCATTCGGAATACTTTTAATTGGATTTTATTAATAAGGAAAAAATAGTTTGGTTGAAAAAATCAGTTATTAATAAATAATTATTCTATTTTACGAACTTTCTATTTTAAGAAATATTTTATCATTTCCTATGAGTGTCTATATTTCTTTTAACTAATAATTTCCTTAGCATACCATTTTTCATGTCAATTTTAATTTTTTAAGAAATAAAATGAAGTTATCATTGAAAAGTAATTTAATTTTAATTAAAAATTGAACTTAATGTCAAAGGGAATTCTCCCCTTTTTAATATTACCTAAAAATAGGGTAAATAGCCTTAAAAATTCTTACTTCTGTATCTTTAAGTAATTTTGAACCCGTAAATTTTCTTTATATACGTTTCATTCAGTACATACATTCATAGAAGTATTTGCATAGAAAGGATATTTAAAGTTTTACATAGTTGCAAATAGAAATCAACAAGAAAATAAGCACACGAAATCTTAACAATTTCAATTAAGAAATTGTAAAATTAGTAACAAACTCAACGACTAAATAGAGAAATACTTCATTAGTTATATAAAAATAATTTTTAAAAAAGTTGATTATCATTTATTGTTTCATAAAATGAAAAATATAAAACAAAACAGGAAGAAAAATAATATAGTTTAATTATCAGTTTATTTTAAATATCAAAACTATTATACTTTACATTGCTAGTTCCAACATTACTTTCATTTTAAAAAAATAAATAATAGTTTGTAATAATTTATAATTAAAAAAAGAGAATGGCTGCTCTTTAAAAATAGGAGCCAAAAATGTTAAGTGATGATAAAAGAAATTAATCGTAATGAAATAAGCTCAACACACTTTTTATTTCAAAATGATAAATTAAACTAGTACACAAGCTTTTGAATTAATTATTTTACACATATTTTAAAAGTATACGGGACACTAAATAAAATGACGAGCTTCTGCAAGAACAAAAAGAGAATGCAGAAAATCGATAAAATTTTTTTCTCAGTAATTTTTTTTAAATGAATTTTGATGAATTTAAAAATGTTAAAATTTTATATGAATTTAAAAATGTACAAATCACAAATAAATCTTGTATTGTACGCTTAAAATATTTAGTTAACATTGTATAAATGTGAATATTAGAATGAAAATAATTGTATCCAAAATATCAAAATAAGATTTATGCGTTTATACGAAATTAAGAACAGAAAGTAAGCCAGTATTTTAAGTTAAAAAAATTTGTATTTTATATTATTCCTACTTGACGTTAAATCGAGCTAAAGAAATTTGCTTCGTTCATTTTAACACATGCGCAGAAAAGTTTACATTTAAAACCGGAAGTCTGCTTAGGTCAGCCATTTAAAGTGGAAGATATGAATCTCCTTTTCTGTTTGAATTTGAGCTGAAAACTTGCTAAATTTGATACTTTTTTAAGGAAACGTTATTTGTTTAAGCTAAAATGTATTGTCTTAATCATTAAAAGTTTTTCAGACAGAAAATATGGAAGCAATTGCATGTGAAGAAGTTTTTCAGACGGAAAATGTGGAAGACATTGAAAACAAATGTGAATCTTTAGAATTGCATGCTTCAAAGAATATATTTTTTTTTTTTGTTCACAATGTCAAAAATCGTTTGCACATAAACGATATTTAACACGACATGTTCTAAGAAGTCACAATAGTAAAAGTAATAGTGAAGAGAACAAAGCCTGTCATATGTGCAGCAAATGCAATATTATCTTCCCCAAGATGTATTCACCGAAGAAACACGTGAAAGAAAAACACGCAAAGGTTACTTTGCAAATATGTCCAGTTTGCAATTTTCGTTCTGATAGAAAGGTATTGTTGGAACATTTCCATGAAATTCATCATATGAATTTAAATACCGAAGAAATTAAATTTAACAGTTTCCCAGATTTTCTCATATGAAAAGAAGAAACAGGGCACAAAGAAAAATGCCAGTTCAAAAAAGTAAGGGTAACATCTATAATTCTAAAAAATAACACTATTTTGAATGTCATCGCTCTGGTCATTATTCATTTAGTGGAAAGGTCTTACGCCATACAAAATCTCAAGGAAGCAATAAAACAAATGCTTTTTGCCCTGCTAGTATGAATGTTATAGAAAACGATTCTGGGTCATGTTCTATAACATATATCAAAAATCATATTGGGCATAATGAACTTGGCTATCTATTTTTAAGTGAAAATGAAAAACGTTGTCTTGCTGAAAAAAATAGCCACCAAAATAGCTTTCAAAGTTATTTTAGATGAAGTTCGAGATTCAGTGTCAGAATCTGGACTTGAAAGAGTTCATCTTCTAACTAATCAAGATCTTCATAACATTGAAAGGCAGTTTAATTTAGGCTCAGAAGCTGTTCGTCATCAAAATGATGGAATCTGTGTAGATGCCTGGGTAAAGGCAATGGAAAAAACTGACACCGGTTCATGCGTTCTTTTCTATAAACCACAAGGAGAATTGGTCGAAAATTATTCTTTTTTAAAAGAAGGTTTTATTCCGTTCATGAATGAAGCACAAGTAGAACTTGTTAAAAAATTTGGTGTGGATTGTGTGTGTATGGATGGAACACATGTTCTGAATAATTATGGTTTTCAATTGATTACTTTGTTGGTTTTGGATGATAGGCGTCAAGGCTTTCCTGGTGCATTTCTTATATCAAATCGATGGGATGAAAATACCATAATTTTATTTTTATCTTTCATTAAAGAAAAAGCTGGAGCTATAAAGCCAAAATTGTTCATGTCCAATATGGCACGTTCATTTATTAATGCCAGGGAAAAAGTCATGTTACCGCCAGAATTAAAGTTGTTTTGTACATGGCACGTGGACAGGGCATGACGTAAAAATTTATCTAAAATAAAAAACTTGGAAAAGCAAGCTGAGGTTTACAAAATGCTACGAATATTGCTTGTAGAAAGAGAACAATCCACTTTCAACATTTTATTAGCTCAAGTATTACATCAGCTTGAGAATGATGATGAAACTTTAGCAAATGCATTATATTTTAAAGAGTATTATAGTAAATGTTGTGAAAAATGGGCATATTGCTGTAGACTTCATGGTGGTTTCAACACAAATATGCATATAGAGAGAATGCATCGGGCCATCAAATATATTTATCTTCAGGGGAAAAATGCAAAGAGACTGGACAAAACGATTTATGCATTGATGCAGTTTGTCCGAGATAAAGTAATTGATAGACTTATAATTTTACATAAAGGCAAAGTTACAAGTAAAATTCGTGAAATAAGGAAACGCCATAAAACAAGTGAATCCATGAATATTGAAATTACAAAATTGAACGATGAATGGATTGTTCCATGTTCTTCTAATGAATTATACACAGTGTGTGAAAACTTGAGGGGCTGTGATTGCAAATTGATAAGTCCTGAATGCCAAGTATGCATTCATAAGTACATCTGTACTTGTATAGACTCAGCTGTTCGCAGGAACATGTGCAAACACATTCATTTAGTTTGTAAATTGCAAGTGCGTGAATCAGATGATATGGTTGTGAACTGTTCGAAATCAGTAAATTTGGAAGAGCCCGAAGTTTTATCAAAATATGTTAAAAATTCCAGTAATTCCTCCGAATCATTTGAAGAAAGACGAAAAAATATTGCAAACAAGTTCTTAGGTCTACTGAATAATTTTACATCTAATGAAAAACTAGATATATTTGAAAAACAGATGTCAGCATTTCCACCTTTAATTGGTGCCTTAAATGCAAAAAATATTCAAGAATCTGAAATTACTAAATGTTCTTTAAATAAAAATATAATCTTAAAATGAAAATTTATTTATAAAAAGCAAACAACTAAAAAAGTGAAGAAATTCATTACTGCTCCCACAGTTTCAGAAATAAACGATATTTCTCTTTCGTTAATCAAAAGAAAATTGCATTTTGAATGAAGTTATTTGACTTTTATATACTAATTATTTTGATTCTTTAGCTTATAATTGTTATTTAAATAACCTAGTATCTGTTGATTTTGATAATTTTGAAACAATTTTAAAATTTTATAACTTGTTTATGCAAACTTATGGTATTACATATTTATGATATACTCTCTTTATTATTATTTAATCTATTTATCTTTGATTATTGTTATAAAGTCATCCAAAATATAATAAAAGATGTAGAATTTTTAATGTTAGCTGTGTTGTAAATGTGTATTTAAATTGTAATTTTCATTGCTTTTTTTTATATGTATATAGTTTAATTTCATTATTATGTAAATATAAAGCTTACTACATTTATTTTGTAAAAATACTTCATATTAGTTAATGTTGATTATATTAATGCTAAATTTTATTTCCGATGTTTTTCACTTGCTATATAAGTTTTTTTCATTATCTTTTTACATGCTTCAGAATAAATTTTTAACTTAATGTGCTTAGTAACATTTTTAATTAAGTAAATGATTACTCTTTCAATTTAAATGGTATTAGGGATATTTTATGTTTTTTTTAGCACTTTTCAATTTATATTTGGATTTTATAGTTGGTTGTATTTAATACCAAATTAGTAAATTTTTGTATGTGTATAAATGAATAAAAAATGTTTACCCTATATGCCTATTCCTTCTTAAAAAAATTACAATTTTTAAATTATAGTACAGAATCGATTATTTTAGCATTGATCAATTTATGTAAGATTTTCAACATAATTTATTAAAATTTCTGTAAATCAATTTTATTCTGAGCTATATAATAGACACTTTACTGTTTCGGAATTCAAGTAGATATTCTGTGGTTATATTGAAAAACATAAGTCTAAGCCAATATTACTAATGTCACAATTTTACTAACAGCAGTTTAAGTAAGTGAAATGTATAAACTATGTTAACAATTTTCCATAACCTGACTTTGATAAAAATTTATTAATGATGTGTGTGTAAGTCGAATTTTCAAAATAACTTATAAAATATAAATTGTTCATTTATGAAGTACACAAAATGTTTTCCACACATAATCCATAAATGAAATTTATTTCTGTCAATGCAATATACATAAGCCTATACATTTATCTTTCTATTTAAAAGGGGGTGGGTGTCACAAAAAAAGAGTGTAAATACAAAATATGTTATAAAATATATATTTCATTATTTATTTATAAGAAAATTTCCTTATTTGGAGAGTAAAATATTTTTATTTTAGTTGGGTGTCTTTCTTAGTTTTCATAAATGATTGAAATTAAGTTGTATTATATTCATTTTGAGTTGATGATAAAAGTAAACAAATAATAGTAAAAATCTGCTTAATAATTAGTAATACATCTGAGTTCAAATAAAAGCAAAAGTTGAGACACATTATATTCATTTATCAAGATGAAACTGTCATTTTTTAAAATGATCGTTAACTAAGCCAAATGATTGCATATACTAATGTTGAAACACATATTTAGAATGTACAGTACTTCTAATATTTTTATAAAAACTTAAATGTATAGTGTATCAATATGTAAGAGGGGTAGAAAAATGACACAAGTATTTCTGCTCTTGCTGAATGAAATATTGCTGATCTATCAAAAAATATTCAACTCCACCTGAAACAAGAATACTTGTAGTTCAGAATGTACTTTAAACTGCAAATCTGACTTGAGTAAATATTCATGATAAATAAACTAAGTAAAGATTTCTTTATATATTTTAATTTTCAAAAATTTTCATGTACTGAAAGAGAACTTTAACCCTTCTTTTCATGATTTTTTTGTTTATTGGTGAAATAAATCAAGTTGATATAATTCATGTTCAAAATTAAAGGAAAAATAGTTAAAAAAATCTTAGTATATATTTACAGTATAAATTTAGCAAAAAACAATATGCTAAAAATTTCCATCATCATCCAAAGTTAGATCATTAGCTTAGTACTCAATAGAAATAACAGAGGAAAATAACAGAAACACGTGTTACAAACCTTTCTTCCACTCATTTTCAATTTTTTAGCAATAGAAACTCTAATATAATAAAACAAAATTATAAACGAAATCAAACGTTTATTGCAACTACAACAAACAGCGGAATGAGACAACTTTAAGCACTGATAATGACACTTGTTTATTTTTAACAGCTATGTTTCTTTTTATGCAATGGACATTAAAAAGGTATCCAAACACGATCAACTTAAAGTGAACTTGTTCTTTTATATAATTTTTGGGCATTATAGGTTATGATGGAAATTTCCACCATTATGCAAAGAAGGGTTAAAATTAAAGTTTATGTGATTTTTTTTCATAATTCATTTAAATTATTTTAAAATTCAGATACTAGAATGAAATGTGTTGAATTATTTAAGCCGAATCCTTAACACTCTGGTCTTTGATTCAACAGTTCCCACTATGGATTTCAATGTGTGTTGCAGTTCAGAGTTCACTTTGAATTGTTGGTACTTGTCTGATTAGCTTTTCTGTGTAAAAAAAAAAAAAAAAAAAAAAAAAATATTACCATTGAGTGACAAACCTAAAATTATCTGGAATACTAGAAATTAATATCAAAATTATGAAATTAATTAGTTTAAAAATGTGTCATGAGATATTCTTTGTAAGAAGAGAGTTAATTATTTATAGTTAATTATGTAATAAATTTTCGATTTTTAAATTTCTATAACATTTCTCAATTTTAAAAGAACATTTTGGATGAAGAATTTTATTGTTAGAATTAATTTAAGAATAAAATACAAAGCAAATGTGTCCAAAATCTTGTAACATGTTGGTATTTAAAAATAGTAATTCACAATTTTTCACTGTAAATATTTTATAAAATTAAAATAATTCTATACACCTTATTGAAAATGAACTTTACTTAAAATTTAAAGTAAGTTCCACAAGTTGATTTCATATTGCATAGCCAGACAGATGAAAAATTTGGCTTTTTAAAATTTTCTTCATACTTTTCGTATAGAAAGGTTTAGACAGTGCGAACATTTATTATTGCTGGAAGAAACAATTTTGAATCTGAAGCAAGTCTCTTGATAGATGTGTTTCTGAATACTTGACTATCTCTATTAATCAATAGTAAATAGGATTGAACTTAGAACTACTCTATTCAAAAAATAGAAATTTTACAATGGTGAGACATCTCCAACATTGTCAATTCACTAATTTAAATATCTTGAATTTGTTTCTGATACATTTTTAATTGAAAGCAGTATACAATTAAAATTTTTTAATTAATTAAACTTATACCAGTCCAGTATAAAATATAAGTTTACACATAGACAAAATTCTAGAAAAAAACTAAATATCTTTACCCTAATAACAATCGTAAAAGTAATTTAAATTGTGTATCCTACGTAAGGACTAGCTAATGCATATAAAATTTGTGCCTAGTTTGATGACAAAAAATTTCAATTCCTTTATATATATTCATAAAGTATATATTTAATTATAAAGGTAGTTTTCTGGAAAATTTTTTTATTAATAAATAATATATAAGCAAAATATAGGAATATACTTTAATTTCTAGATTTTAAGCATATGTCAGAGTGTGAATCACCAGCCCCTCCCCGGTTGAACATTTTTCAGTTTATTAAACGATATATAGAAAGGTATATATACTTGAAGTTTTAAACTAATTTATAATTTGTGCAGATTACTAGCTAATCGACCTAAATGCTGATCTTATATACAGCCTATATTGTTGGGGCGCACTTATTTGTGTCTTTGATATAATAATTTCACTTATACAGTTTTTTTTTTCAATGAATATTTCTAGTAATATTTTTTGTATCTCAGCAATGAAAACAAGACACAACTCATATATAAACAAAGTTTAAAATTTAATCAATATATTATTTTTTCCAGCATTTTCCCAATTAAAGTTAAATTACTATATAAGACTGACTCCAACAGAGCAGATAGGAGATTAGAAACACCATAAAAAGAGCTGACTACGTTCGGTTTTATTTGTATACACCAGGGATGGACAAACTACGGCCCGCCGGAAAATTCTATCCGGCCCACGGATAGAATTTTAAGTTGCCGTTCAGAGGCAAATTAAAAGAAATATTCATATATTAAACATCCATCTCATTTTCTACTTTGTTTAAATGTTAAATTCAATACCCTCAGTAAATGAAGAGAACCTTAAGAATTATGAAGATAGCTTGAAAAAACTGCATTTTAAGTTCGAACACAGATTTCAAGATTTCAGTGCCATTCAAGCAGAATTAGATATTTTTACCATGCCATTCAACGTAAATTGTGAAGCAGTGAGGTCAGATTTGCAGCTTGAATTAATTGAGTTGCAATCTAACAATCATCTCAAGCAATTGTTTTTAAATATGCCAAAATTAGAGTTTTACAAATATTATCGAAAGTAAATTTCCCAAATTTAATATCTCATGCCCAGAAAATCAGTGCTATGTTTGCTTCATCTTATATATGTGAACAAAGTGTTTTTTTAACTGTGAACCTTAGAAAGAATTATTTCAGAAGTAGACGGACAGATGAGCATTTAGCCTCGTTCCTTAGAATCAGTACATCTCACTTCGAACCTCAATATAAGGAACCTCAATATAAAAATGAAATCACAATTTCATACATCTCATTAATATACTAAATTGTAATAATTGTATATTGTTTTTAAAATTTTAGAAAAATTCATTTTGGCCCGCCAAACTTTATTTTTTCGATTTTTGACCCGCGATCGAAAATGTTTGCCCATCCCTGGTATACACTAATGCCCATGCGCGGAGTGAAGGAGCAAATTTCTTTAGCTCGATTTAAAGTCAAGTATTATTCCTTAAAATTGTTTCATTCGTGGATCTTGGATCTAGTGTATTTAACAAAGTGGCGGCCTGCAAAGCAGGCACTTACTTCTTCTTCAGGGATAGTTCCTTAGAACGGAGAATTTGGCGTTTAGTTACGGCGGAGCGCTTACGTCACAGCGCAAGAAGGAGAAACTTTGGAAGAAAAATGAGATAAAAATTACAAAGCAACGGTAATATTAATTATCCTGGTGATAAATCAAATATTTTATGGTTCTTAATAATTTTTTAATAATTAATAAGAGAAAATGATTTACTAAATCTTTAGTTTTTAATTCTTTAATATCACTCTCTTTATTTGAAAATATTTAGTTAAATATTTTCTGTAACGTTATGTGGAGTACGGAACAGATATATTTCAATAAATTAAATAAAAAATTCTTTATTTAATTTTATATAACAGTTGCGTTTCTACAACTATTCCACTCAAAAAACTGTAGGAAGTACAGAAATGGTAAATTTAATATTATTAATCAGTTAAATGATAGAAAATCGATATAATTCTGGACTCGTGTAAATTTGAATAATATTTATTTTGTTTGCCTTAAGGCCTATCCAAAGTTTAGAATCTTTCATAATTGATTTCAAATACTGACTGTGTTCAGCTATCTATAATATATTTTTAAAATTACACTTCAGCTGGAATTTCCTATTTTTACCATAAGAATTATAAATCAACTTTTAGCAGAAGGAAAACCAGAAAAAGTTATTTTCCATTATGATACCGTATTTTAAGAAAATATGTCTACAGAAAAATAACTGGAACAACTTTGATATATCCCCCCAAAAATTACGCGCCAAATCTGGCACTCCCTACGGACTTTTTAGGGTTGCTGTTCCATATTTTGGTGTTACAAATTTAGGTTTATTCAGCTTTTAGGTTTTTGCTGTTGCCAAATTTAGTATTTTCTTGTATTTTGTACCATTTTCTGAGTTTTTATTTTAAAGTTTTTTATATGTTAATTATTTGTATTTAGCGAGAATCCATCTTGGCGAGTATAAAAAGGCGCCAAAAACAGGTATTATGATTGGTGAGGGAAAAAAAGTCGCCAAATTTCCGGTTTGGGGGGGTTTCCGGTTTATATCAAAGTAGTTCCAAATAACTTATATTTGAAAGTATTGGAGAAATCATATTTGCTATTTATCGTAAAAGTTATGTTCAGTACATGGAATAAGACTGTGAAAACTTGCCATCTTCTGCGAGTAACAGTTCGTGTAATCTGAAGACGCGTTTGTAGGCTAAATCTGAAAATAATGCGTTTGATTGCGCAGTTTGTCCCAACTCCAGAAATCTGAAAGCACAAATGAAGATTCAGTTCGGTGAAAATCCATTTCATCCATTCCAAAAGTAATCGAGCTTTTGGATGGAAACGTCAGTTTAGATGTCATAGCAATGAAAAGCCATTTCAATACAAAGTCTGGTGTCAAAATTTCAGGCAAAAACGAAGACTCAATTCACGCTTGAAAATGCAGTAGGGAGCCAAACAATATAAGTGTGAAGTATGCACAAAGGCATTTCTTCAAAGAGATACTTTCATGTTTCATTTAAGAAATTTTACTGGAGAAATCAGTGTGGTCATTGCTTATTCCTTCTTTGCATAATGGTGGAAATTTCCATCATAACCTATAATGCCCAAAAATTATATAAAAGAACACTTTAAGTTGATCGTGTTTGGATACCTTTTTAATGTCCATTGCATAAAAAGAAACATAGCTGTCAAAAATAAACAAGTGTCATTATCAGTGAAACGAGCTTAAAGTTGTCTCATTCCGCTGTTTGTTGTAGTTGCAATAAACGTATGATTTCGTTTATAATTTTGTTTTATTATATTAGAGTTTCTATTGCTAAAAAATTGAAAATGAGTGGAAGAAAGGTTTGTAACACGTGTTTCTGTTATTTTCCTCTTTTATTTCTATTTAGTACTAAGCTAATGATCTAACTTTGGATGATGATGGAAATTTTTAGCATGTTGTTTTTTGCTAAATTTATACTATAAATATATACTAAGATTTTTTTAACCCTTTTTCCTTTAATTTTGAACATGAATTATATCAACTTGATTAATTTCACCAATAAAGAAAAAATCATGCAAAGAAGGGTTAAAATGATTTTCTGGAAAATGCGATTTTCCTCGACGCACGAGAGAATCCACAATGAAAGAAAACCTTTTGGGAACCAAATCTGTTTGAAGAATTACACTCAGAAGTCATAAGAAGAAAGCACATTTTGTATAAATATGACAAATATTTATCCACGGTTGTGAGTATTGTGAGATGAATTCATGGTTATGTCAATCAGAATTTTCCTGGAATAATGTAAGAAATTCAAATAATGAGACAGCAAGTATTGAATCATGCTATAGTATAGGAAACAATAAATATATATTGATTTTCGATAAATAATGATGCTTAAGAGTATAAATTATTAGATTTGTTTAAATAATTTGTGTAAATGAACTTATTATGTCACAAAAAAAGTCATCATTGTCATCAAGTAATGTTACTATAATTTCTAAGAAAAGCATTTTACTGTAAATTCTGAGGGAAAGTTTCTGCAATTCCAGATGTTAAAAAATTGTTATTTATTGAATTACGTATCTCATAAGAATTTGTTATTGGTGTTAAATTTTTTTCTCTAGAATGTCTTAATTCTCTAATGAAAGCGGACAAATGATGTGATGTAATTTATTTAAGATATCACGCTGGTATGGTAATTTATAACCAGTGTAAAATTTATGAAAAATTATTTATTCTGATTGCAAAAAGAATGGTATTGGTATTTTAAAAATATTTCTTAAAGTATTTTTAAATTAGTTTTAAAAATGCTTAATATCTGTGTATATTGTTTATAACACTTATATATAAAAGTAACGTGCTTTTGAATTACTAATTTATTCGTATCATGCAAGTGGTTTGTGCATTTTTAGCGAAATTGCTGCTTAATGTTGCTGCAATATTCCAGGAAATTGCTGCTAAAATACCTTCTTAAGTTTGAATATTTGAATAAAAGTTTATATTTTTGCTGCATATTTTTCCACCCAATATTTATTGTAATTATTTTTATAAACGTTAGAAAGTATGCTGAAAATTTAGCATGCATGTTAGGCTACTCTTTCAATGATTTGAACCAATATACATTTGAAAACAACAGCATTCAATTTATTCTGGTCATAAATGAATGATTCTGAATTTGTATAACATTTCTATAAAAGAAAATATTTATAGCAAATTAAATTTTTTTTTCATTTTTAATATCCTTTACTTTTTTTAAAAAAGTATTTACTAAACGCATCTTTGGAGATTTTACGTTAAATTGAAATTAAATTAAATTATAATTAAATAAATATTAAAATTAAATTTATAGTAAAAATAATTATTATTACTGGATTGCTGCATTAAAAAAAACAAAATATTTTATTCGAGAAAAATCTTAAAAAGTATCTGGATTAAAAACAAAAGTACAATTTACTCCAGTAACTTGAAAAAATTGAGGTTATGAATAAACATCAACACTTTTAAAATTTGAATTTTAAATACTTTAAGAAAATTAATATAGATATACAATTTAAAATTTTATTATAAATTATCATTTGCTATCTGTTATAACAACGTGTATTAATAACATTTGATGAAAATTGAAAGTACAAATTTTTTACGATTTTCTATTTCATTCTAAATATAAATTATCATTCTGGAATAATACCTGAACTAATTTTAATCAGAAGAGTTTATCTAAAATTTCCCATCGCTATAATTATTTATAACATAAGATATATTGTTCTTTCTTAGATTATCTGGAAAAATCAGTTTCATACAAAACTCAATGTTATGACTAACATTTACATTCCTACAGGAGAAATCAACCAAAGAAGCATATTTCGTGATTGAAATAGTAAGTGGACTAAAATTTTAAATTCAATTTTACACAAAAACTAATAATTCGCATTTACAGTTTACATCATTATTTATCTTTTATTAATATATTATATTTTTCACTGGGACATGACGTGGTTCCATAATCATCGACTTTACTCGTTTTATTCTGATTAATTTTCGTATATTTTTTACTTATCATAGTTCACATATTTTTGCGTATATATTTATACTTATTATAATAAAGAATTAAAATAATTTCATTCTTTATTATAAAAAACATGAACGACCGTAGATACCATGAATTCACCTCTATATGGTGAAATATTTCTATTTCTATTTTATTTTTTAATTTAACTTTAAAATTTTATGATTGGAATATATTAAATACATAAATGTTAGATATTTAAAATTTGCTATGCAACATTTGAAGAGCGAATAAAATCATGAAAGATTAGCTTCCAAAGTTTTAGTTAAAATTACATTATTTTGAAAACTACCATGAAAATTTAAAGAATAAAATCAAATTTGAAAATGCAATATATTTTACATTTAACATTATTGAAATTGTAAATGAATAAGCATTTGTAATCAAACTGAAAGCAGAATTCTAAAATTTCAGTTAATTACCAGTTCAGATACGATAAATTATAAAGTACTGGCTTTTATAAAAATTTGTTAATTATTTTGATTTTTCAAAATCGTGCAACATGTCATATCACAATAAAACTGTTTAATTCCCCAATATAAATTAATGTGAAAACAATTTTAATTGAAAAGAAGTTAAAGAATCTTAGAGACAATATATTTTACTGAAAAATGTACTTATTTCTATCAGTCATGGCTTAATAAAATCCCTTTCTTTAATTTCCATGTGTAACCGAAACTAAACACAATCAAAAATAAAATTCCCTATCAGATCACGAAAACTCTTGCGAAATTTATTTTAAAATAAATATGCATGCAATAACATTTATGTATAAAAATAATGACAATAAACTTTGTGTGGAAAACTATGCAGCAAAAATATAAAGTATTCAATAAAATATTTAAATTTACGTACATAATGCTTTAAACAACAATTTTGATCCATGTATAAGCAAACTACTTGCTTGTTATGAATAAATCAGTAATTTAGAAATGCGTTACTTTTATATATAAATGTATTTTAAACAGTATATATACATTATTTTAAATTAATGAATGTTTTCATTTTGAGAACTATTATTAAAATTGGAATAACTTTCTATTTACAATAGGAGTAAATGACTTTCACAATTTTACACTGTGTCTATAAATTACCATATCTAAATGATATCTTAAATAAATTTCTTCAGAACATTTCTCCGATTAGATAAGAGAATTAAGAAATTCAAGAGAAAAATTTAACATGATTTACAAAATTCTTTCAAAATACGTAATTTAATAAACAATGTTTGATTTTTTAATATCGGAAATTGCAGAAACTTTCTTTTAGAATATCTAGAAAAATACTTTTCTTATCAATTTCAGTAACTTTACACGATTTTGTATACCTGAGGAAAAATTTATAGAATTTGTGATTTGTCCCTTGATAATATTTATAGAACAAATTTAATAAATTTAATTTAGAAATCCTCCATTTAGATATCCTCATTTATTATTGAAAATCAACGTAAATTTTTTCGCGTTCTCAGTACTGTAGAACGGTTCAATATTTGCTATCTCATTGTTTTGAATTTTTTTTACATTCTTCCAAGAAAAAACAGATTTAAATAACCATGAATATATCTAACAATGTTCACAACTGTAGATAAATATTTGTTCTATTTATATTAATTGTACTTTCTTCTTTTGACTCCTGAGTGTAATTCTTCAAACAGATTTTGTTCTCAAAAGGTTTTCTTTCGTTGTGGATTCTCTCATGACGTATAAGAAAATGGCATTTTCCAGAAAATCGGCAGAAGCAGTGACCACACTAATGAGGATTTTCTATAGTAAGATTTCTTAAATGCAACGTGAAAATATCTCTTCGAGTTAACCCTTCTTTGCATGATTTTTTCTTTATTGGTGAAATAAATCAAGTTGATATAATTCATGTTCAAAATTAAAGGAAAAATGGTTTAAAAAAATCTTATTATACATTAATAGTATAAATTAAAAAAAAACAAAACAATATGCTAAAAATTTCCATCATCATCCAAAGTTAGATCATTAGCTTAGTACTAAATAGAAATAAAAGAGAAAAATAACAGAAACACGTGTTACAAACCTTTCTTTCACTCATTTTCAATTTTTTAGCAATAGAAACTCTAATATAATAAAACAAAATTATAAACGAAATCATACGTTTATTGCAACTACAACAAACAGCGGAATGAGACAACTTTAAGCACTGATAATGACACTTGTTTATTTTTGACAGCTATATTTCTTTTTATGCAATGGACATTAAAAAGGTATCCAAACACGATCAACTTAAAGTGAACTTGTTCTTTTATATAATTTTTGGGCATTGTAGGTTATGATGGAAATTTCCACCATTATGCAAAGAAGGGTTAAAGCCTCTGAGTATATTTCACACTTATATTGTCAATTTCAAGTGTGAATTGAGGCTTCCTTTTTATCTGAAATTTAAACAGCAAACTTTCATAGAAATGGCTTTTCATTGCTATGAGTACTCAGATGACACCCAAGCTGACGTATTCGTCTAAAAGCTTGATTGCAAATTTTTGAAATGGGTTTTCAGCAGAGTAAATCTTCATTTGTGTTTTCAGATTCTCAGAGTTTGGACAAATGTTTTCAAAGAAACTGCGCAGACAAATTATTTTCAGATTGAGCCATCAAATGCGTCTCCAGAGTACAGGAGCTGTTACTGGCAGAAGGTTGCAAGTTTTTAGTGTTATTGGAATTGATTAACACGATTTTTACGAAATATGTTTGCAAATTTCTCAATAGAAAACTGGATTTCTCCAATAGTTTGAAATTTAAGTAATTATTTCTGTGGACATATATTCTTAAAATACCAAATTATAACGAAACATAACCTACTGGTTTCATCTCGATTTAAAATTCCTATTAAAAATAGAAAATTTCCGATGAAGTGTATTTTTAATAAAATATTATGCATAGCTGATCACAGACAGTATTTAAATTGAATCGTGTAATATTCCAAAATTTGAATAGGCCTTATTAATAAATAAGACTACATAATAAATATTATTCAATTTGCATAATTTAAAAAAATTATATCGATTTTCTATCATTTAACTGATTAATAATATTACTGTGCTTTTATCCAAAGCATCAGACACATGTTCATTGAGATTTAAATCAGGGTAGTAGGCTGGCCAATCTTGCACTCGAAAAAAACTCGAAACCAGTCAGGAAGCACCATTGCTCACCAACTGTGTACAGCAACGGGGCGACAATTATCGTGGTTTACTGTGGCCAGCCTCTTTCACAAAGATGGCCTATTCGCCCACCGTCCCGAACGCATTCCGTTGACAGCACGCCATCGGCGGCACTGTTTAGAGTGGTGCAAGGAGCACAAAATCTGGACATCTGATCAATGGAGTCACATCCTCTTCACAGATGAGAGCTTTTTCAGTGCCACAAGCGATTCTCAACGCCAGTTGATTTGGAGAGAGGTTCATCTCAGTAGCATAACGGAAAGAGACCATTATATTGGTCCTGGAGTTTTTGGCATAGGTTCTGTAACCGGATATTGCTTTTGTCAGGAGCTAATCCTTCCTCTTGTTCTTCTGTTCCGAGGTGCCATTGGAGCAGATTTCATTTTTATGGATGACAATGCACGGCCATATCGGACTCATGCTGTTCAGCAGCTACTGGAAAGTAAAGATATCACCCGAATGGTTAGGCAAGCGTACACTCCTAATTTAAATCCCATAGAACATGTGTGGGATGCTTTGGGGAGACGCATTGCGGCACGATTGCATCCCCCGGGGAACACGCAGAACTTAAACAGATACTGATTGAGGAATGGGCACTCTTACCGCAAGAACTGCTGGACAATCTGGTGCTGAGTATGGGGAGACGGTGCGAAGCAACTATTGCAGTAAGGGGAAGGCATATCCCATACTAAGGAACATCTGTTTGTTATTGTTCCTCTTGGACAGATGATATTGAGGAGGGATACTGTGAGTTCAATAAAGCCTATTTTTGTTTGATTCCATACTGTATGCATTGTATTCATTTTTGTGGAAATATACTTTCGTCATTCTTTAAGTACAAAATGATGTGTCTCATGTCAGAATTTCATGTCCCTTAGATGATTTCTAGCGGAGTTATGGCAGAAAAACCACCTGTTGCTTAAGTTTTGCATACCAGTGTATATTTCATATTGAACCTAAATTATCTTTCTGGAGTGATATCTGTATTAATTTTTATCAGAAGAGTTTATCTAAAAATTCATTAACTTTAAAATAGTAATTGTGTGTTTCAGTATAAAGTTAAGTATTGTTTGAAACGCAGAGAATGTATTTAAATATTTAGATGCTTTGGTTCACCGCATAACCCTCATTTTTTGCATATGAGGGCTAATTGAACAGGAATCCATAAATTAAAATGGAACCATTGTAATTCTTATACATTACATTATCGAGGTGGGTTTCGAACATATAAACTGTCGAATACAAGGCTAGAGCGCAAACTTTTCAGCTAATATTTCATTAGGTTAAATATAATAAGATTGTTTGCAAGCAAATGTCTAATGAACTTAATGAATCAGAAATCTGTAAAAAATAGTTCTTAAAAATTTGTTACTGGAAAATAATTTATGTGAGTAACAGAAATATATATATATATATTTCATTCATGTTTCACATTATTTTCATATTTGGAATCGAAGTTTTTCAAACGACAACCAAAATTGTATACTTATTTAAAATCGTGATACTAAATATTTTCCTAAATAAGTCAAAAATATTCTTAAAATCCTCATTAACAATCAATATTTCCACAAAATAAATTGTGAGTGAAAAGTATTCAGATCGTTTAGAAAATAATATTAACAAATTAATTTAATAGAAAACACGTGTTATATATGTCCATATATTCCTTTTTACCCTAAGCTAATCGATTTAGCGATGAACTTTTCGAATGTCTAAGTCACGCCTTATTAAATCTTTCAGCATTTCTTGATAAATATGTAAAATAAATGTATAATTATTTTATATATCTAATCAATGCTGTCCTTAACATGCTCTAAATAATA
>JAPDSC010093603.1:39035-52048 GCA_026290005.1 Latrodectus geometricus | reverse complement strand
ATACAACATTTTAAACGGAAAGTTATACGCATCTTTAAAGTGATAGTCATATATTGGAGGAAGATGTTTCGTGAATTCATGTTTTTTTTTTCAAAAAAGTGATGTAACGCAAATAAAAAAAGATTTATTTAAAAGCACATGTTTAAAAGGGACATTTTCTATTATATTTTACACTTAAATCATAGAACTTTAAAAGAGAATCTTTCGTGTGTAATAGGATTAGAAAAATAAAATGTATTTATATTTTGTCCATTATATTACAAAAGAATTTATTTTTAGAATTAGATATTGTGTGTATATAATAGCTGGAATACATTTAAAACATATCACCAGAGAAAGTGTTTAGTTTAAATAAATTGAGGAAAATAAGCATGCAAGTATAGAAATGATTTAATAAATGGTTTTAAACTAAGATGATTAAAAGTAATAAAATTTTTTAACAATTTTAGATGTAATACAGAGAGTACTTAGGCAAAAAAAAGCTCTTGCGGTAACAATTTTTCAGGACATAAAGATTAAAAATATCATTGTGATGACAGAAGTCGAATAAATTCCAAGCAATGAAAAATATTCTAATTATTAATATACAATATTAGCTACAATACAAAAGGCTCTTAAGTTGAAGTTCTTGATTCCAATTTTTAGGACATAAAGATTTAAAAAAGAATTTATGAAAAAAATCTTAGGATTTTAGAAACGTCACTGTCACTTATGTGTTCAGACAGTACTGTTATTGAAAATTAGGTTAAACTATTTGAAAAAACCTCTTTTTAGTATTAATGCATTTTTACATACAGAAATAAAACCATTTAACTTAAATACTTTATAAAAGAAACATCCGTGATATCTGTAGAATTTGATTTCTAAATCAAACATCCTTCTATACTTGACACCAAAGAAATTTCCTCTAAGTACCACGCAGCTTTTTCGAATGCAA
This sequence comes from Latrodectus geometricus, assembly GCA_026290005.1. Taxonomy (NCBI): domain Eukaryota; kingdom Metazoa; phylum Arthropoda; class Arachnida; order Araneae; family Theridiidae; genus Latrodectus; species Latrodectus geometricus. The sequence continues at coordinate 51,111 of JAPDSC010093603.1, read as the reverse complement.
CAATACTTGAATATGAAGTTTATTTAGATTAGGAGAGGATTTTATTTTATTTTAAATAAACAATTTCAGCTTTCTCAGTGAGAGAAAAAGAGCTCGATGTAAGTACCTGACATATTGGGGTTTTTCCTGAAATTCTTTGCAGCAAATTAAACTCGTCACGGAATTGGAGTACGTATGATAGAAAGACGCTTATATTATATTGAAAACCACTGCCAGATAGAAATGTAGTTTTGAATAGAGGGAGAGATTATTTTTATGAACTTCCTTAAGTAAGGTAATGGGTTTTTTCAGGTTTGAAAAACGAAGTCTTGATTTTTGTAATCTACCTCTTAAAAAAAATAAATAATGAATGAATTAAGTTTTATTGGGATATCATTTAACGATGAGATGTGCTTCTATATATATAGCGGACAATATGTTTTCACATTTTATTAAAACTTTTTACTATTTTCGTTATCTTGCATTATTTGTTTAAATTTAGTGTTAATGTTTCTACACATTCCAAAAAAAGTTTTTTATGTTAACCAGAAAACTCAAAAATAATTCAAATTAAAGAAATTAATTACTTAATTTTTACAAACTAATGAAAAAATTTATAAATGCTGAAAATAAAGCTGATCTTTAGATGCAAGAACAGACCTTTGAGGATAAATATTTAGTTTCATAAATAGTCCTTTAAAAGAAATTTATTCGATTTTTGTTAAATAGACATATTTTTAAGAGGTGGAAAAAAATAGAATTTCGCTTGTTTTTTGTATAAAATTATGTGGAATTACAAGAATCGCTTTAATAACGAATTAATATTTTCAGTTGAATTTTTTGGTGATCTGCTTAAATATATACTGCCTACTACTTATTTATGTTTAACTAAGTAATCATCATATTGTTATAAAAATTAAATATACTTTAATGTACAAGAATAAATTTTATGGGCATTCTTTGAATAAATCAATTTTAAAATAAATTAATGAATTAGACAAACAGCTTTAGTGGAAGCAATTAAGACATTTATATAAATATTACTCAAATTAATCATTAAAATTACATAAAAATATGTACACAATTTTATTTCGATAACTTTTCTATTTTTAAAGCAGTTTCTTAAAATCAAGAGTTTTATAGAAAATGCATTGTTGCTCTTAATGATTTTTTTTTTAAATTTAACATCAGAGTAAACGATTTCATGTTTACCTTGTTTACATTTTTATACTTAAAATTAGAGTTTCAAAATTTAAATTAAAATAAACACCAAATAATTGATACAATGCTAAAAAAATAAATTTTAAATATATCAAAATACTTATGAGATATATTTATTTTAATATAAAAATAAACAAATCTAGTTATTCAAAATAACAAACAAAAATATCTGAAGCGTTTAACTGTTTTTTTTAAATGCTTTCAATATATCAACGTTTCTAAATTCTTAAAATTCTTTGAATATATTAAAAAAAAAACAAACAAACTAAGATTTAAATAAAAAATGTAAATTTACTAAGATGCATTAAATAATAATCCTTTAAAATATATAAACATTTATATGTTTTTAGGATTTTGTGGTAAATAACATATAATTGGCAAATAAGAAAATTTTATTTAATCATCAAATTTCTTTGATTGATCTAAGACAATTAAAATTTACTCTGTTTTAAAAATTTACTGCATGTGGTGCTACTGCTAAACAACAGGAAATGGATATTGCATTTCAGACTTCTCCATCCACATCTATTGCGGTGAGTGTGATTGAAAGATTTCCAGATTTACCCCCTTTCGACATTTAAATACGGACCACTATGAATAGTTATCCCTAAATATTGAAATGTCTTGAAACAGGTCTCTTGGGTGTCTATTATGTGGAATCAAATTTACACTATTGAATTCATAAAACAGATACATTAATGACTTCATAAATGAGAACATTATTAGAGTTACACAAATTCTTCTGGAGAATTCCCGAAAATATGCATGGCATTCAGCGATGATGAAATGATCCAGTAAATGGGGCCACAAAATTTCCTTTATGTGGACGGAAAACTGTAGGCTGTGCCATGAACAGGAATCTCAACACTGTCTTAAAGGGGGGGGGGGATTTTTAAAGCAATGCAGGAGAGATTTCTTTTCAAGTTTATCAGAAACTAGAGAATAAGTTCTGAGTGTATAGTGCAATTTTTTGTATTTACTTGCACTAATCTATTATCGAGTGGAAAGTAAGTAAATTATATCTATGAATGAAGTTCGTGTTATCATATAAGCATGACATTTCAATGAATTTTTTAAGAAATCTAGTTTTGTTTGTCTCAACTTTTTGATTACTTGATATGTGACTAAAAATAAGATATCGGGTGAAGGTCTCATATAAATTGATACTGTCATTTTATACGTTCAAAATAGTGTATGAATTGTTAAACCACCTAATTTTAAACCTGTTAGCGTTTATTTCCGATTCCAATAGACAGTAAGAGGAAAATAGTGAAAAAATTAAAAGAAAGGATGACAGTTTGCAAAAACTTAAACACTTGTTAGTTAAACAAAGAAGAGACAACTTCGTAGTATGAATAGTTCGCATTCTGTCTTCAATTCTACAGTTAGTGAATTTAATTCCCAATTCTGTCCTATATTTAGTATTATAGATATTTAGTGGTTTGGAATAAATTTTGGGTAGAAAGTCGTTTTCAAGGTTTACAAGAGAGAAAGCTCAAAAAAATTCAACAGGACAAGTGCGCATACCAAGATTAGAATACGAACGCATGGTAGCCACTATTAAGCTATGGTGAGAGCAATCGATTCTAACTAATAAAGACATGTTCTTTTAACTAAAATATGAGAATGCTTTTCCAAAACATATGCTAAGTTATATATGACTTAGAAGTAGGATCACGATCTTTTTCTTAAAAGTTTTTCTATTTTGATCCGAAGCAACTTCTAAACAAGGGATGGATATTGTTTGCCAAATGTTTTTCTCTTTGGACACATAAATGAGGACTATTACATATGAAATTTTCGTTGACAGGAGTTCGTATGTTATCTGGTATTTAGTGTCAAATGAACCATATTAGTTACAATATTTATGCATTTTGACCAGTTTTCTTCTCATTATTAACTATTGATATTTGGACATTAAAATGTTATCAACTTATAAAATTTGTTTCCTGATTACATATTATCATAAATAATAAAAAAGTTCTTAAAACTGTATTCTTGTAATAATTTACTTTAATTGTAAAAACCAAAGTTTTGCTGATAGCTTATTTGTAGAATAAGTGCAGTTCTAAGAGACAATTCAAAATATTTTTTGTTAACTACAATGCAAGTACTTTCTTCAGTCTGGCATTTCTTATCTGATACAATAATTCTTTTCTTCAACATTTTTCAAAATAAGTGAAAAAGTTTCCTTTTTCAAAATATTTGTGTTCTTTTTCACAAAAAATTGAAGTTTAAATGTACATTTTGTTCGAATAAAATCCACTTTCACGGCGACAATAGAACATTATATATATTTTTTTTTAAATTAAAGACTGAAGAGCAATGAACCAGAAACGAAGAAAAAGAAGATTCACGTAAGAGGACGCTCTTTGAATTCGAGGAGAAGTTAAAAATGAGTTCAAGTACAATGTCGCTTTCGCATACACGATGAACTTCTTTTTCTGTTTCTTTTCGCAACCATTTCTTTTTGGATCACGAACATATCTTCTGGCAATTATTCCCAGTGAGCTTGTTTGCTTGATGAGACGAGTGTTCCCTTAGTTTGGCGCTATCTTGGTAGAATCTTTATCGAATAGGATGCAAAGTTATGCCATTCTGAATTTTAATGGAGTGAACTGCCATCACGTATGTGATTAATTCCTTTTGATGGACAATTTGTCAAATTTACTTCCAAAAGTATAAATGTTACATAGCATATAATGAGAAACATTCTGGTCAAATTAGAATAAAATATTTTAAAATGACATTTTTAAATAGGTTAAGAAATGAGAAATTTGCATATCTCAGAACAACAGATTTTGTCGAATCCATACAGCATCAAATTAAAAAAAAATATTAATTTATTAGTTTTTTGAATATTTTTTCTATGAGAGTATTAATGAAATATATTAAATGATACACAAATAAGAAAGACAAAATGAAACGGTTTAAGCGAATAAGAATAGAGATATTTTAAGATGAAAATCAGTGTGTGAAAAGGTGGTGAGAACAAAAATTTTATCGAATTCAAATCCTCTCTATTGGATGTTAAAATAATTCATTAATCTTTTCTCTGAGAATATCTAAAGGAAATTTACATTTACGAAATATTATGTGACATGTATTTGGAAATATTTTGTTCGAATAAGAATAAAACTTTAATACAATAATTGTTTATTGTAGGTTTAAGTTGAAAATCTGCATATATGGTACAGTGATCGAATTTAAATTCTATAGAATCTTAAAATAATTCATGAATTCATTATTGATCAAATCTTTTCCCTGAAAATATTAAAACAAAAAATAAAACTTAAAAGAAATGTAATATTGTATGTAGTAAGGAACATTTTATTAAATAAGAACAAAAATAGTGCTTTTAAGTAGATAAAGATAAAAGTTTTCATTTAAGACAAAAACAGTATAAAATAAGCAATTTTTATTAAATTCGAATATTATCAAATCATAAAAATATTCCTTAATTCATTAACTTATCAAATATTTTAGTTTAGAATATTAAAAGGAAATAATATATAATATTGGGGAGAAAGATTTGTAATACTTAAATTGAAATATTTTAAACTAATAAATATTAAAGTATAAAATATTTGTGAGTTAAAGGTATAAAAATTATCTGTGTAAAAATACTCAGAATTTAGATTTTTTTGAATTTGAATTTTGTCAAATCATAAAATGGTTTATTAATTCGTTGGTTATTGAAATCTTGGGATGAAAATATTAAGTTAAAGTAATAAGAAATAAAATTTTACATAAGTTATGTGAGCTATAGTAAGAAATATTTTGGTTGAATTAGAGGATGTATTTATAAAGTATTCTTACAGTAAAATAAGAATACAAATATTCCGTCACATAATTATCAATATTTCTGAAATATTTTCTCAAATATTTTCTAAAAAGTGTATAGGAAATTTATCTAATTTCTGGCTGGATAAATAGGAAACTGCTAATCTCATTCAGAATTATGCTGTGATATATATTATTTAGCTTATTGCATGAATGACATATGAAATAGAAGATGAATTCTTATATAACAGAATATATAATGTTGACTTACATTTCATTTGATTAACTGTTTCCATGTGTCGGGGTGTAGTGAAAGTAATTTTTATCATTTTAATTATTTGAATAAAATTTGCTGAATTTTTATTAAAAAAATAGGTATATACATTTTTGCTTTATTACTAGAAAATTCATCTTGATTGTGATTTTTGCTTTGAATATTCGTTTTAATAGTTAATAATCAACTTAACAGCAGAAATTATTTTAAGGCTTCTTTAACTATTTATAGCGGATTTATATTTTGGGAGGACTTTTCAATAAAAATAGTCCGTATTCTAAATTTGTGAGAGAAGAAGTAAGAGGAAACGGAAATCCGCATCCTCAGTAGTTGCTCGTATGTCTGAAGGTATGTGTTTGACGCCCAAAAAAATTACAATATGTATAAAGGAATGAGCCATAGTAGTGTATTAGATGTATGATACTGATATTTGGAAAGAATACAACATTTGATTAGACAAAATGGCAACACTTTTATTTCTAGGTAATTACTTTATTTTTCAGAATGATGTTTCAATGCCATACCATTTTAATGAAACCGATCAAAATAAGAATCTATTATTCCTTTTGCTATATCTTACAACCAGTGATGTTTATGAGTTATATGTTTGATATTACAATTCACGAAAAAATAGCTTTTTGTTCATTATGTTTAGGTATTAATAATGGAAGTCAACAAAAAGAATAAATAGTTCTTTCTTTGATAAAGGAAAAAAATACAAGTTAGGCAGTTGAAAATCAGTATTGGTGTTTACGGTCCCGATACTGTAACAACATATTATGTGTAGTTTTGTTTTTATCTATTTCCTTCAGGTAAATCTTATGTTTAAAAATACACTTTACAGGTTGACCTATAATGGTAGATGGCAGTAGATAGATACTAGACGAAAATATCTATAAAACCGCAAAAATATATGAAGTTCACAAGCATGTTAGCAGTCCAGAATCTAAAACCCAGCCGCAAAACAGTTTGAAATCATGTGGAAAAAGCCAATTAAAAACATGTAAATAAAGCCTTGAATTTCATGTAAAAATAATGGATTTCTTTTTCCCCTACTTAATATATGTAATTTAATTTCGTAAATGATGCTCGTGAAATAATTTAAGTGTTGGTAATAGAAGAATAAAGCACTGTATAATACCTTAATGAAAGAAAGCATTTAAGAGAAAGCTTTTTGAAAATAATGCAATAAATATTGAAGGCACAGGATTGATATTCGAAAATGTATCGATATTTTTATGAAATTGATGCAACTATTGGCGGGAAGTGATTGATCTTCTAAAAAAAATGCAATATTTGCACTTTGTTTTGTTTAAGCAATAAAAGTTGTGTTACGGATTTTCAAAACAAAATCACTGTAAGTATTATAAGCAAGTAGATAATTCTCCAAATAACACTGTACTTGTACATGAATGAGTTTAAGAATTAGATGTATGGGATTAATATTTAAAAATGTGGTAATTATTACAGTCTTCCAAAATGAATCAATATCTGAATATGAATGAGAACAATTATTCAAGATTCAGGATTGGTTGTCTGCCTCAATAATTACTCGAATGGTTGAAGGTATGGGGTTGATGCCCGAAAAAATTACAAAATTTATACATGAATGAGCGATAGTAGGGTTTTGCGTGTATGACATTGATATTCAAAAAGACTACAACGTTTGCCTAGACAAAAGGAATACTTCTATTTCTAGGTTATTACCTTATTTTTCAGAATCATGTTTCAATGCCACATCATTTTGATGAAACCGATCAAAGCAAGAATCTCTATTGTTCTTTTTGTTATATCTTAAAATCAGTAACTCTTTGTAAGTTATTTGTTTGTTATTACAGTTCACGTAACAAATCGCTTTTTGTATGATATGTTCGGATTTTAATGTACTTGGGAGTAATATAACATTGCAATATTTCATGACATTATAGTTTTTCATATTTGAACTTCGCATAATTCATGAGTTAATGTACTTGTTTGTTGAAGTAAATTCTTTTCTTAATCAAGTGGGGAAATAATTATAATTTTTGATATTTCATAGAATGATTTCAAATTCTACCGATAACATTCCCACAGGTTAATAACGTGTTTCACTTAGTTTTTAAAATATTAGGTTGAGAAAAAAGAAACCCATTATTCTTTTGATTGATGCCTCTAGGTATCTGTATTTCGTAAAGTATTGATCAAACGATTTCAGATTTATGGTGGTTGGAAAGGTGATATTTAGTATTAAAATGTTTTTTACTGTTTTTTATTTGTTTCATTCAGTTGTAGTATACATTTCCGTTTAGGTATTAAAAACGGAAATGAACAAAGAGAAAATTCGGAATATTTTACAGTTTTTCTTTGATTAAATCAAAAACGCAAGCCAGGTGACTGGAATTATAAATGTTGTTTATAGTTTCTATACTGTAACGGCCAATAACGTCGGTTTTAATTGGTTGATTCCCCTTAGGTATTTTTGATGTCAAAAATACACCTAGCACAGGTAAACCCAAACTCTGAAATGTGGATAAGATCACAGAAATGATTAATGTGGATATGTTTGTTAACAGTCTCAGCATCGATCATGATCCAAAAACTTAGACTATTTTATACACATATGTCAGATATATGGAAATTTTACCATACATGGATACACAGAATTTTGCCATTTATTCACCATTGTGAAAGAGAATGCATAATATTATTCATGAGAACTCTTCCTGAAAGGCCTTCTTGTACTAAAGTTCAACTGCTTTATAACAGCCTAAAAATTAATCACCTTGTTTTTGATCTTAGCGCATAACTGCAATTTCACTTATCCTATTTCAAATGACTCTTAAAAAGATTTTTAGGATTAAAAAAATTCTATTTTGAGCAAATCTATTGAAGAAAATGATTTAAGCAAAGATAGAGAGATCAGGCTCACATATTTAAGAAAATGCTTTTAAACTAGTAATTATTTTATAATAAAACAAGAATAGCAATATTGTTTAAAATAGTTTTAATTTTAAGGTAACTATATTGCTCTTTTATCATTGGCTTACAATTAAACTCTAATATTGAAATATTTTGTTGTGAAACAAAAATTTAAAAACCAGCTATTTCCTATAATTTGACTTGAAATCGTTTTAGCTTTCAATTATTATTAAACTCTTCATAATTCAATCTGAAATTGCTTGAACTTTCAATTACTTTATAGCAATGAATTAAAACGATTGCCGTTATCTTGAATTTTAAAATATATATTAAATTTTTATTATCACCTTTTAAGTCATTAGGTAAATTAAATTTTATCATTTGAATTCCTAGTAGATTCATCTTTAAAGAAACCTATAAATAATAGTTGCTTTTAAATTTAAATACTTATTAAGCTTCTTAAATACGCATTAAATATCTGTTAGGGAAAAAATGATGAAAATTTTGCTTTTGTTTTTCCAATATAATATACACATGGTTGTTTGTTTTAAATTCTGATAGGAGTTGCCCTAAATTTAAAATGGGACGTTTATAACTGACATGGTATTTAAATTAAAAAGGAAGTTTAAAGGCTATGTTATATAAGAACAAGGAAAAATCGTGAAGAGGAACACTATACTAAGCAATATCTAAAAATTTAAAAAACTAACATATCGATAAAATTATCTAGAAAGGTATCGCAAACATTAAAAGGAAATTATTTACAAAACAGAGAGAGAACAACTGTGAAAACTTCAATAGTCAAAGATTTATTGAGAGTTAAATTATATAGTTGCGAATTCTTTCTTCGTATTATTTAAATATCAGAAGCTATTCTTGTCTTATAGAAAGCTGATTATGATTTTAGAAAAGATTTTGGCTCTAATCCTTTTATACTGGACAAACTACCTGAAAGCAATTATCATTAATGATTCTAAGATTTAGAACGAAGTAAAAAATAAAAAAAATTCTTATTATATCCTGATTTATATCTATGTTGGTTTCAAGTTCAACTCATATTATCGCGTGTTAGTTGAGTTCTTTATTTGTTTGAGAGACTTAGCTAAGAGATCTCACTTCGAGAGATCCAATTACATTTGTGTTCATAAAAAATGCACAAGAAATGATTGCTAAATATTTTTTATACTTTTATAGTTTACCTCCAGAAAAATTTGCAAAAGCGTGATACCTAGATTATATACTAAAGGAATATAATTTGAATTATTTGTCACATATTTTTGAAAAATTTTTGAGAAATAAAAATTCTTTCGAGTTAAATAAAATTAAATATATTATAATTTCAAATTTGTTTTACTTAGTTAGAAAATAATAACACTAAATATTTAATTAAGACTGTGTAAAAGAAAAGATGTTTCATTTTATTAAAGAAATAACAAATTTGCATTCTAAGCCCATGGAAAGTATTTTTTACAATCAAAATTATAAATTTCCGTATTTTTGTGGTCAGCTGTTGTATCATTTCTGCCGTAAATGTCACATATTTTATAAATAGAGTCAACTGAATAACAAAAGAAGCGACATGTTTATTGCACAACATATAATATTTCAATGTGCGTTAATGCACACTGGACTTATATACAATAGACGCTTTTGTGAAGTTGAACTCGAAGGGATCAAGAAAATAGTTCGTGAAATAAAAAAAAAATAAGAGTTAGATTTTAAAACTTAATTTTTTTGTGTTACCAAACTGCTCTCCTTTAAAATAATACAATATTAAAAAAAAAACGACTTATTATATATTATATGAGAAATACTCATGAAATAAATTTTTTTTCTTACAGCTGGAATGGGGTGACAATCTCTTCACAACAACAAGATCAAAAACTGCTACTTATCTATCGTTACCCTGTGTGTATTTGTAAACCAAGTCATGGAGGCCCGAAGCATTACTTTCGCCTCACCACCACATTTACAGGGTGGCTTACATTCATCATCATGTTAGAAGAAAAGGACGAAGAAACATGGAGAGAAAGGAACATTCATGTCCAAACTGGGATTCGAATCCGAGACCAACAGCCTAGGATTCAGAACGTTAAAAATTCAGCCACTGGTTCGGCATGTATAAACTTAAAAAGGTCTAACTTTCCATTATCTGAATTAAAAGTTTTTAGCAAATTTTCATCTAAGTTAGTATCAAATTGGTGTAAAATTATTTATTCATCACACACATGTCTGTGATTAACAATCACATTATTTATTTGGAGCCCTAGGAGTCAGGAACGCCAACCACTTAGCCATTAGCCGGCAAGTTCAATATAAAATTAATACTTGAAAGTAATTCTTACTTTATCGATGGATAAATCAGGTAAAGTAATCATATTTTTTTAGTTTAAAAACTAATTAAATTTTTATTTTATTTTTTTGTTCTACCGAAGAATTTCAATGTTGATTTTATCAACAATGTACCTTAGTCTTGATAGTCAATCATCTGTTTTGTGATATTCACAGTACTACTCATTTCCTCCCTGTTTGATATCTAAAAGTTGTTTTTCATTTTCGTTGTTTTCTTTATAATTTAACTATCCAATAGATTTTATGAACTTATCACAACAGAGTCCAAATTCAAAAACTACTGAAATGAAATTTCGGGTAGCAGTGTGTGGGTTTAGTTATCTCAGTTCATTGATGAGTAATTCATCATCCTTCAAGTCACCAGGTTAATAGCCTCAGTGTTTTTCAGTTACGGTAGGATTAAAGACAGCATGTCAAAAACTATCTGGATTTTGTTTTTGTTCTGCAACATCATTCCAAAATTAGCATGACAATTTATTGCACGTCATTTGAAAAACTAGATTCCACGCCATGAACACTCCTTGTGAGACAACGATATTTTTCATAGAAAAAATAATTGATTATACTTTCATGCATGGACTGTAATACAGCAGTTAATTTAGACCGAAGAAACATATTAATTGCTTAAATTCGATATTTAAACATTAGCTGTGTAGTTAAATACATATAATTCGAAGAGTTTACTATTCTCTTAAAAATATTTGGTCGTAGATTCTTGACCATAAAATGAATTTTTTAAAAATTTGAATGAAACAAATCATTTTGTAAAATAAATTTTAACAAAAAAGCCATGTAAATAAATTTGCAAAAATGAAAATTTTAAAAAATTTAGTTTATAAGCCAGTACTAAAATTATCATTTCGTCTATAGGACATTGTTAGAAACCAGTCACTAATTCATAAAATCGTGAAACTGCTTTTAAAAATGAAATTTTATTGTATATATCTAGACATAACTATATCTATCTATGTATACATATCACTTAAGAAGTTTTAGTATTTGGAGAATATGCTTCATTTGTAATTACTTTTGAACACATTTTTTAAAATTTTTATTTTATTGCTATGGCTTAAGTTAAAAAAATTTTATGCCTTCGAAAAATTAAAATTTTTCTATTTTTACTTACGATTGTATAGCATTTCCATAAGTTTCTTTTTAAATAGATTTATGTCACGCTCTTTTCTCTCTATATATAGAGAGAGCTATGTGGATACTCACTGGGTTAATGCATTCAATTATTATAACTATATTCCTGAATGATTTGAGAAATTTAACAAATTTTTAAATATTATTGTTAATCGGATTATATGACTGCCATGAAATCAACTAAAATTTGAAAATATTTCATTAGCAGGTGTTCCGTTACATCATTTTTATGTTGATCCATACTATAGTGACTCTGAAATTCTGTGTGGGTGGTTTTAATAGGATCTGGCATTCAACCCTAATAATCCAGGAAACAGTTGGTCACGATCTAAAAGAATGTTATCATTTAGGTCACATAAATTGATGTGATTGCGGACAGCAAAAAATAATAAATAAATAAATAAATAAATAAATATATATATA
>JAPDSC010093603.1:19626-38160 GCA_026290005.1 Latrodectus geometricus | reverse complement strand
AAAAAAAAAAAAAAAAAAAAAAAAAAAAAAAAAAAAAAGAAATAAAAGTAGGACACTCAAGTTCAAGTTGTCGGGAAAGGATATATATGTGTTGTAAGAGTTAAGAGGCCCTATAGTGGGGACCTCGGTAATTTTATTTGTTATTTTTTGTTTAAAACTGTTGAATCACGAGGCAAACATTTTGGCGGAAGAAGAAACAACTTTTTTGTGGAACAAGTTTAAAGGTCAGTCTGACGAGGGTGAATTTAGACTATTGTGTCTGAGGTCACACCGGATGAATTCTAGGAAGAGAGTAAAACAAAAGTTGCATCGATGCAAGACTTTTGTTTCTCACGATAACTTTACATAATAGTTTTGTGAAATTTGTGATAAAGATTTTATTTTTTAAATCAAAGTCACATCACGATGATATTGTAATTGGACAGAAAAATAGCCTAAACTCTGATTTGAAGTTCAAATTTAATTTATGAGTTGACAATCAAACGTAAGCAAACTGTGGGCCACAAATTATAAAATACTTGGAAATAAGTGCTGAGAAATCATTCTCAATATGTAAAAATAACTTATTTATCAAATTTATATCAATGAAATAATATTTAACCACCAAATTCTTATCGGATATAAATTTGTTAAAAGCACACGGAAACTTATTATGTTTGTCTTTGACTAATTTAAAATAGGAGGTATATTTCATCTTGAAATTTTGATTGTAGTGTTTGTAATTAGTTTAAGTTTAATTAATGATAAATTAAACCCATTATAAAGTTCCTTATGCTAGATGCAATTGTTGTATTTAATGATTGGCTACTAGAATTTTCACCTTTCATCATTAAAAGGGGTGGAAGTCATGATGTCTTTTATATATTGGGGTCCCCAATGGACGTGTCATCGCAGCCCTAAATGTGAATCCATTTAGAAGCAGGAACCAAGAAGAAGATCCCCAGACTTGACCTCCAGAAGTACCCTTTCACAAGAAAAATATTGCGACCAGACATTTTCTACGTGTTCTAATCATTATTTTTGAACACGACGAATCTTCGCTTTGGGTTAGAACCTTCCCTACCTTTTGATAACAAGAGCGAAGCGTAACTAACCATGCCACCATGGCCACCAGATGCTATTATTTTCAGTTATTTACAATACTTAAAAGTCGCTGTTAGTGAACATGAAGAGATTTCTATTGCATAAAGTATAGAGCTCTTCACCACCCGGACTTCAAAACGTTTTTCCCAACCAGGCTACCACAGCTTTTATTTTAACATATACTTTATAAGTTTTCTTTTTGGATAAAGTGCCACATATTATAACATAGGTTTAAGCATTTTGACAATGAAGATTACGGTTATATCATTCGCAGTTCAGCTTTGTACGGTATTTATGCTGAAACGGAATTCCTGTGAAGTTTTCAATTTGTTAAGACACTTTTATTAAATGCGGCATTTATATTGTGGCATCTATATTGATGTGGCCTTTCTTCATAAAATTACGGTATGTTAAGTTTTATCAATAACTGCTTTAATAATGTAATTAGTGAAACAAATCAAGAATCCATGAATCACAAATAAATATTTAATAAAAAGAGGCAATTTAGAACTAAGTGTTATTATGCATTAATTAACTAAAAGAGTAGAAATTGTTACATTTAATGGCTTTCATCAGGCTTTAAATGACCGAAATCCAACCATCAATCAAAATCAGAATTGCTTACATTTGGTGGAAAATTTTTGACATCTTAGGATCGAGCTTCAGACAGAAAGTATTAGATTCTGTGTTTCTTTGCGATTATATATGTATATTAATTTGGGGAAAAAGAAATCCATTACCTTTTAAAAGAATTTCAGGACTTTATTAAACATGTTTCGGATTCGCTTATTCTCCTTGGGCAAATTATTTAAATCTTTTAGGATCGTTTTAATTCCTTGACGACTGATAACATGTCGGTCAAATTCGATCATTTTTGATATTTTATTGACATGTTTGACAAGGGGCCTACTTGTGTGAGGTATATCATTAATATCAAAAACATCTGAGCGATTGTATTGATTGATATCAAAATCCAAAAAAAATTTAAATTGTACGTAATTAACGGCTATAGTATCGGGACGATGAACATATTCACAATTTCAGCAGCCTTGCATTTTTGACTTTATGAAAGAAAAACCATAAAATGTACCGAGTTTTGATTATGTTGACTTTTATTTTTTACACCCTGTAATTTACAACTGAATTAACCAAATCAAAAAACAATAAAAGAATTTTCTACTTCAAAAAGTCATCTTTCAAACGAGCATAAACCTAAAATTATTTGATGCATACTTTATGAGATATCAATCAATACATCCATCTGCCCAAAAAATAATGGATTTCTTTTTCCCCAAACTAATATTATATCATGTAACAAATACTGGTAATTCATTAAAATTGTTCTGTATACATTCACATTCTTGAGATAAAAGAAGGAAAATCAAGTACAAAGTCATTGTGTTGACCAAATGAAAATAGATAATACGATCAGAAAATACAGATGGTGAATTCAAAATTTTATGAGCTCGAGTAAGCTGAAACTAAATGACAAAGTTTATAAGTAAAGTATTTATAAATAATGCAACTTTAATAAAGTCGTCAAAAGTAAATCAACAGTTAGTATAAATGTCAAAACATAATTTAATTTAGAACCATAAATGCATAATTATCTCTTCAAGTGTTTGAAAGATACAATGGGATAGGCAAGAACTGCAGGAAAAAATTTAAGGTATTACATATGTGGAGCAGAGCAAAAAAATTGCACGAAAGGTCAGCAAGTAATAAATTCACGCAAGGTTAAATGTGCAGAATAATCACTATGTTATCTATTAAATACTCAGTGGACACTATCCCTTCGCCATTATCCATTAAAGAATCCAATAAATCATGAGTAACAATCGAAATTTTTTCAGCGAGAGAGAACGTATGGGTTTCGAAGTCATTATCCTTGACCCGTTAAAGCAACAATACTACATTTGAAGTCGATTTAAATTAATACTCTTCAGTGAAAAAAATTGCTTTTCACTTTAAGAAGAACAATGGCAACGTTTCTCTTATTTGAAATTCCCTTTTCTTTGTTTGATAGATGAATGACAGGAGCAAAGTGAGGCAAGAGCAACGTGTGATTATGAGGTATGGTTAGCACAGCAGCTGTTACGATAAAGTTGAGGGTGGGGTTATGTTCTGGAGCAGATTGGATTTGAATTCCTGAGAATAACCAGGCTTCCTCTCTTCCTTCTTTTTGACTGTACATAAAAAACTACTTTATTGTGTCACAGATCGCAGTAAAAAAGATTATACAACGATATTAATATGCTGATTCCTGAATGTCGGAAAATAACCAAGAAATTTCCTGTATATAGGAAATCAAAGAAACGTTACGATATATTTCATTTTGTATTTCTAATGCCATGCTACTTTGGGTATTCCAACAATTCAGCACTACAAAAGGCGGAAGTGATAGCAATATAAATAGTGGGGTACCCAGTAGTTGTCCCCTCGTTGATTCGAAAGTGGATGGGTCTTTGTAATTTAGAAGCAGATATCAAGCAGAAGAATTCCAAGATAGACTTGCCCCCCCCCCCCACAGATGTATCATTTCATATGGATAACATTGTGACCACGGCATATTTTATTTACCCTAGATAACATCAGCAAACACGACGAATCTTCGGTTAAACCAGGATTTGAACCCATTACCTTCAACAACGAGAGTGAAAGTCCTAACCAATCGGACAACCTTGGCCTCACATTACGTGTAATGATACGAAATAAATGAAGAATATTGGTCTTATGTGGTGGTAGGAATATGTTCTTCAGAGTAGAAAATTCTGGATTCACTTCTAGTCATTGTTGAACAATGGGTTGTTTCAATTCTGCTTTCGTTATGAGCAGCTATCTGAGTGAATGCTTGGGAGATTTCTGTCTTTGTAGTTTTACTTTTTTGCGATAAATTGATGAAATCTCTTATTTATGTAAAATCACTACGGGTGCCAATGTGCAGTAGGTATTAAAATGAATCCAACAGCTGTTTGGATGTCCACTAAGCGGGATTTAAGAAAATATCGTAATAATTTAGGAGAAAAGTGATATTTTTGTGGAAAATTTTTAAATTACATGAAGTATATAAATTAGATGTGATTTTGACAAAAGAAATTTGACTTTGATGTAGAATATTTGTATTTCGAACACATTTAATTGGGATAATGATAATTGGCGTAGTTCAAACTAGAGGAAATTTAGCATTTTTCCTTATCACATAAATTTTATGCTTAGAAATTATATTGAGAATAACTCTTTATTTTGGTGGTAAGTAAAAATATCCAAAAGTCGATTTTTACTTATTTCCATGTAAAATTGCGTTACGGCAAACGATGCATACCATATAAATATTTTACAGAAACATGCAATAATACTATATATATATATATATATATATATATATATATATACACACACACAGAAATTGAAATATATACAAAAGCCAAGTTGTTGCTTTACGGTTACGTTTAGTGAGCACCGAGTGATTCATCAAGATTTACATTTTAAACTATATGTTGACCCATTGCAAACACTCATGATGAAAAATGAAGAGTTGAATCGATATAAACTTTGAAATAGAAAGCAAAAATCAATATCTGTACACAGAATTATCCATAAAATATTTATGAAAAGGATTGCAAGTAATGGAGGTAATGTTCTATAGAGAAGGACTCGCAAACACATTTGTCATATAGTGGAAACACGGAAAGTTTTTGTAAGATGATTCTCTTTGAAAATATTCTTTATTGTCAAATAATAGATACTTTTTTTTATAAAAAAAACTATGAATTTACCGAAATATTATTTGATTTCATTTTTAATTAATTTAATTATAATTTTATTTATTTTAAATTTAATTGCGAATACCCAATAGTTGGAAATATTAACAGAACAAGTAATAAGTTTTTATTGTAATTTCGGAATAACAGATATTTAAAATATTTTGAATACATTTGAATTTCGTAATTATTGATTTCCAGAATCAATCAATTAAAATTACCATTCGTTTGGTCTAAACTATGAAATTCTATACCAAATTTAATTTTTCCTTTTTCGCTTCATGACAATTTTGTTATTGCGAACAGTTTCATAGTTTAAAAATTGTTACGTCATATTTCATAAAATGTGCCAATCATATAAAATATTTATCAACTATTGGTGATCAACTATTTATCAACTAACGTGTTAACTTCACCACACGGAGAAAAATTTTCCTAATTATGAAAAATTGGTGGAAAAATTTTTAAGTAATATTTTATAAAATGAACGGCATTTGACAATCATATAAGAATTTCACCAACTTATGATTTATTGGTACTTATACGTATTAACACGTCACCCGAGTTAATTTTCTTCTAAAATTTAAGTATAATTATGGTGTAACCTATAAGTAAAATTATTTTT
Organism: Latrodectus geometricus; assembly: GCA_026290005.1. NCBI lineage: Eukaryota > Metazoa > Arthropoda > Arachnida > Araneae > Theridiidae > Latrodectus > Latrodectus geometricus. Next base: position 32,691 of record JAPDSC010093603.1, on the reverse strand, counting down.
CTTATAGTGAAAAATTCACTAATCATTAGATAAAGAAGTTCTTTTATTGTAAGAAAATTTTTTAGAAATTCGTTCAGCTTAAAATCTTGCGATAATGATTATATTAAACACATACACAATCTATTTCATAATCTCGGTAAATTTATGTGTATTATATTTTATTACTATATACCTTCAATAAAAACACTTCGAATTGATAGCATTTAATTTTCTCAAATAAGGTCTCCAATCAAACTGATAGGAAAGATTTTGCCATACATAAAATATACCCTTGTAATGAAAATTAAAAACATGTGATATATATTTTGAATTGATTTGTTATTTCTAATATTATCTTTAATTAAGAAGTCTGATTAGCTTAGGGGTGGAAAAGTGAATTTTAACCACTGTATAACAAATAAGAGGGAGTATCAGTTTTTGGTTTATATATGGACATATATCAGGCTGCGTATTAGAAATTCTTAATGTTCTTGGGGCAAATTAATTTTACTTACTGTAAATATCCTCTTGGAAGATATTAATGTGTGGTGGGTATTAAAAGGCCTACAACAGCCTTTAGCTGTTTTGCCACCCTCTACGCAGTGCCAACTTGATTTGTGGTACATTTTAATTTAATATTTGCTTGAATCATGAGACGGCATTTTAAATTCAAGATTCATGCAAATAGTTCTTTTTTTAAATAAGTTGAAAAGTTGTTTATAAAATTTAAAAATAATTCCTTTTAAATTTTACTTTTAATAGAAATAAGTCAGAGGCAAGCAAACCTTTTTTTAGAAGATCTTACAGCTGATTTGCATATATTTGATAAGTTACATTCAGGAAAAGCTATATTCTACACACACCTTAGGGATCTTTTTTTCGTGGAAAAAAAGGGCAAATATAAACCACCTTCAAGGGATGCTTCTTTTACCACTATATTTATGCGGTTTGCATATAAATTTATGCAGTGCACTTATCTGAAGCAGGGATTGGGTGGTATTCTTCTTTATATTCAGTATATATGTTTCTGCTAAACAACATTTGGTTATGACCTTATTTATCATTTAACGTAATATATAAAACGTAGGATATGAATTTAAATATAAAAAAGTGAACAAACTGAATTTGGTTTAGAAAAATTCAGATTTTTGATTGCAATTCTAATTTACACTATTTATATACTCAGGTATATAAATCATAGATTCTTTTTTCATATCGTATGATGCATTTTCTGTGATTAAGCATAGACAGGCTGGAAAAAAGATATTATTCTTTCTCTCTGGCCTACAGTTAAACAGTCAGCTCGAATCTTCCCATTTTTGTGTAAAATTACTTGCAGGGATTCAGAATTCTATTGTAAAGTAGCTCTCCCTTGTAAAAACGATTGTAGAGTGGCTAATTGTGTAGTTAATTATAGGTTAAACTTGACACTCTGAAGGCAAATATAGTGGTAGTTTTATAGAATGTTTCCACGAACATTGTATTTTTTATAAAATTTTCAAACAAGGTCCATGTGTCCATGTGATAAAATTTCCTCTTTAATGCTTTATTTTGCGTATATTTATATAATTTTTGTTTATTTATAAAAATTGAATAGCATTTAGAAAGTGTTTTTCAATATTTATTTATATAAGGATCTTTTTAGTATTAATAAATATCTATAATAATGCCTAATGTATGATCTAATACTTAATATGGCCTAATGTATGACACTGCGTTTTTCGATGAAATTAAGGGTTTAACCCTAACTATTGCTTACTAACAGGGGGTCAGTGTTATTTTCCTACTTTCTAAGTTCTGTTTTGTAGGGCTGGAATCTTTTTAGGAGTTTTTTAGTTTCTTATCTCAGAATATGCTATTATGGTTAGCTGTCTTTGATTATTTATCTCGGAAAGAAGTTAAACATTGCAGATGGTAAAAGCTATTTAAGTTTATAAATTTGGACAAATTACTCAGTGGTGCCTGACTCCTGCCTCTTTGGATTCAAAAGTAGCAAACATTGAATCTGGAATTTTCAAATATGGAGACTACAATTTCTTGCCACTAAGAGAAGAGTCCAAATTTCTAATATTGATGATAATTTTTGGCAGACCTTGGGACCAGTAAAATTGAATCTATAAAAATCAGAAGATCTATAGAATAGATATGTGCCCGATTGCGGTTTTGGTGTTTTTTCTCTTTTTTTGAATAAATAAATAAGTGAGGAAAAATTGCTACTTTAAACATAGAGCATTATTATCTCCTGATTTTAAAAAGCTTGGCTGAAATTTCAAGAAATTTAGGTACTATGACGTCATTGATTTCAATAGAAAAAATATCACCATATGTAGAGATTCAAATTCTTTAGTTTATAGTCATGCATTCGCATTTCATAATTTTTATTAAGATTTCATTTTATAATTTTTATTTTTAGACCATGCAAATTTTATATTTCTGATTGCAAAAATTGAATATGTGAGTTTAAAATAAATTTTTTTTCCAGATTTTTTATATAAGTTAAATGCTCTTTTATTTTCTCTATATTTTTTAAAAAAGAAAGAAATTAAAATTTGCAGCATTAGTGACACATTTTTTTAGGGAAAATGTTCGAAGGGATAATATGTAAATGCTTATTTCAAATTGTTAACAGTATTACAGTGATTATAGGCAAAAGGGAGTGCAACATACTATCATCCAATCAAATCGATTTAATGACTTTAATTTTACGAATTCACTTTATACGATGATTGTGAAAATTTAGATTAAAATAGTGTAAGTAAAATTTATAAAATGAGCATAATTAAATTACTAATATAAAGTTATACTCGGTAAACATTGTGATTTCTAGCTGCGTTAAATTATAATTGGGAAAAATAAGTTTCTTTACGGTAAGTTTATTTTCTAAAATTGTGAATAGAGTTTTTAGTAATTTGTTAATCATTTTTACTTTATGTAGTGGATAGCTTCATATCTGAAGCTAAAAAATATTTTTTATATCTGGATATTATTAAGATCCGGAAGAACTTCTCATAAATAAGATTTCGTAATGACTGCTACACACAGGAAAGGAAATCCTGACAACATAAAAATCTCTTCCTACAGATGTACACGCAAAAAGTAAAAGCTCAACACTCACATGTCACGTTTTTCTAGAATGCATAGATTCTAATTTAAGACATTTTATGCCGGTAAACCAGTCTTAGTCACAGGTAAGCCTCTATGATTCTGTTAATTGATCGAAAAAGTCAAATTGATGAAAACTATATCCTTTTACTTTTAAATGTTTTTTTCAAAATTTGTAACGTTTGATTATTTATATTCATAATTTAAATAATGTTTCTGATTGAATATATACATATACTTTTTCTAATTTTATATTTTATTTTTTTCAACCAAAACTTTTATAAGCAACATATTTAGCTTTAAAGTTTAAATGGATTTTATTCAAATATGGAACATGTATGCAATATTTAAATTGAAACACTTATTATTAATACAACTATGTTTTTGTTTTATGTGTATAATGTATACACTTTATAATTATCAATATTCCTAATTTCCTTATGTTATATGTTTAAGCTAAAAAACATTATTTGTCAAATTGATTTTTTCCTTATTTACTAACACCGAATAATTTCGTCTTTTTAAAAAGTATTTGAAATAATGTATTAGAGCAAATATAATTTGTTCTAATTTTTGATTTGTTTTGTTGATCCATGTTGAGACTTTTAGCTATCGTGATCTTATTCTTTTGTGTGAGATTAGGAATTACAATACATAAAGTGCTAAAGCATTATTAATGTTAGAGTGACGCAGTCGAATTAATGCTCTACTGAACTGATAGTATGGGTTTATTTGATTAAAGTTTACATTGTTGAAATGACGTTCTTCCACAAAATAAATTACTTTTTGGAAGCATTTTCTTTTAAATATCATTTATCAACAATTATATCGATAAAAATTATTTTATTCCAAAGGCTTCAATGTTTATTTTTAATTTAAAATGTTTTCAAACATTTTCTATAAAAAATTCCAAAGCATAACAAAGGCTAGAGTGACGCAGTCGAATTTATTAACTACTGAGCTGATCGTTTGGGTTTATTTGATTAAAACTTACGTTGTTGAAATGGCGGTCTAACTCAAAAGAACTTATTTTTTGGAAACTTTTCTTTTGAAGTTTCATTCATCAACATTTGAATAGATAAAAATATTTTTATTAAAAAAATTAACTTCATTAAGAAATACTTACTTTTTAATTTAAAATGTTTTCAAACATTTTCTATTCTAAATTTATAAATATTCCCCATTTAAAAAATTTTAAATATTTTAGAACAATACATGTGGAATTTCAAAAATCATTCAATTTTGTTTCAGAAAGCACACAAAACTGCAATTCGTCACAAAGTTGCGTTTATGAAGTTCATTCTAGAATAAAATAAAAGCATTTGTGATAAATGTACATTTATAATCGCTAATTTGTGCTGGAAACAAAACAACAGTTTTATGAATTAATACTTTTGAAAAGCATGTGTGATAAATGGGAAATAGTAATGTTTATACGTACATAAGTGGGAAAAAATGAAACATTGCTTTCTGTATTTCAACATTGTATTGTTTTCTCTAATTTACGTAGTTTAATATCCGATCTACTTCGATTTGTTTCTAGGTCTCCTGTGATAACCATAAAGACTATGATTAATGACAAAACGAGATTACTTATATAATTTAGTTTCAATTATTTCATAAGAAAGGTGTAGCGAAAACTGTAATTACTTTTTACCAAAATGATTAATAATTATTTTGACAAAAAAAAAAAACATTCTAAAGATAACTGAGAAAAAAATTGGTCATATTATTATTATTTTTTTCTAATAAATTAACATCTTTATCATATGTTAATGTGCTTAAGAGTTTATTTTACTACTGAAATAAACTCTTAAGAACATTAACATATGTTAATAATTAAGCAGTTTTATTTGTTATAAGTATAAATTAATTTTATTTGAGACTTAAAAAGAAGTTTGCGTCTTAAAAAGAAATAAATATGTTACTGAAGCGCTGCTGCTATTTTTGACCGAATCTATATTATGATTCATTTTTTTCGACAAGCATCTGAAATTTGAATGCAAAAAATAGAATAACTTAATTTAAAATAGATTAACTTAAAATAAGATTAGTTTAAAATAGATTAACTTAAAATAAGATTAGTTTAAAATAGATTAACTTAAAGCAAATTCATCAACTGTTTTAACAGAAAAAGTAATTAAATTTATATCAAGAGAATGCATAATTAAAAGGACTAAAAGACAAATTGGAGACAACAAATATCCTTCAATGTACCAAAGTGTTTCTTGTTATATTTATATGTCCTGTTTCTGTGCAACTAGTATAGTTATACATGCAATAAATTATACATTACTGTTCAAATAGAATAATGACATCGTTGTTTTAATAAAATAATATAAAAGTTAGTATTTTTAAATGTTTTTGTTAAGAAAAGAAGTTAAGAATGTTGATATTGATACTTTGAAATACACATTTCAGTAGAGATTCGATGCTAATTTGAATTTAAACTGCAAAATTAACAAATCAACTTTGTAATTTAGTAAGAAAATTTGTTATTTACCTAATTAAAGTTTAATTACAGAAATAATTAAACATAACTATAGAAAAACTAAACTAGACTCAGTGGCATGAAAACTCCATGGGACTAAGATCTACAGCGCCTGTCTCTTTTTTTCTTGACCAAGTGTCCTGAGGTGCGAAGCATATGTCACAGTTAAGTGGTCAGCCTCACACGAAATTCCCAGCATTTTGTGTGAATCATGCTTGGTACTTAATTTAATTGACTTATCAACCTTTCCCAGCTTGAGAATCAAACTTCTGTGTCTTGGAAGCTCGCGCTTGCGAAGCGCTACCAAATTTAAAAAACTAAATTAAATTATAGTTTTGAATGAATTATTAATGTCAAACCTTTTCTATATTTTAAAGGAATATTAAAATCAATATTAATGCAAGTCCTTTTCATTTTCTGTAATATTTCTCAAAAATAAAAATTTTTATTAGAATATGTAAAATTTTGTTGGAATATCGTTATGTAAAATTTAAGAATGTTAATATAAATTATTTTTTAAAAATTCCATTAAGAATAAATAAATAAATAACCGTAACAGAATATTAAATGTAAAAATGGTCAAGTTCCTTAAAGATAAAAATTTCATAATGAAAGAAAAAATTACAGAGTATGATTAAAACTATTTAAATTTTGTTTATTATTGTTTAAAGTAATTTGATGCAGATTTTCTTGTACCAATAAATTACTTACATTTTACTCTAAACAATAATTGTAAAATCCCAAGTTTTTATTTTTGAGAGATTTTTTGTGGAATATCAGTACCATCCATATCTTCTTTTTTCAAAACAAATGTAAAATATTTTGATTAAACCAGTTCATTGAGTTCAAGCCTGTTAAAAATGTGATGTACCATGAAATTTAATTTTTCTGACATACACAGAAATAAAGTTAAAGCCACTTTTTTTTCAGAATTCCGAGGAGTATGTTTAATTGTACTTCGGGGTTATGGAACAAAATCACTTTAAGAACCAAGCCATTTACCTAGAGCTGCACGTAATTGTTATAACAAAGCGCCATGCTGTCTTGAAACGGAACTCTCTTATGTCAAGTGTTACGCAAGCGTTTTATCTAGGGACGAACAGAATTTTAAGCACTCTTAATGAATTTTTTTTAGCAACAAAGACATCACTGTAATCAGAACACTGTCATCCGTATTTTGTTCTAGAAATTTCTAATACAACTCATGGTTTCAATCCTTCTATTTTAAATATGAACTCAAATAGTTTTTAATTATTTTTAACGTCATTCAAGCTCATATAAAAGAAAATTCTGCAAAAAAATATATTGAAAATGAAAGGATTAAAATAAATGATTTACTTTAAGTTAGAAACAAAGAAATAATGAAGTGCCTGAAATATACCTGAAAGCGAGCTGGTAATAATTTAATTACCTGAAACTATCCTCTAAGAATTTGAAACAGTTTAGCGATTCAAGAGGAAAATATTCCATTAAATGGGCTTTTAGATTTTTAGGAAAGCATTTAGATATAATTGTATTATAATTGTATTATGTTTTATCTTTTTGTAATTTTATCCAAGTTTTAATAATATTACACTATTATTTTAAGAGTTTCATTTTTACTTATATAATACCATTACATAAATTCTTATGCCTTTGTATGTATATATTTTTCATTTTTCATATAAATTTTATTTATTTGTTTCAAGCTCCTTGTGGAAAAATTGAAAATAACATGATTTATTTATCAGTTTTTGAACACCACTTATACACTATTATTGTTAATATCATCAATGATATTATATATGGTTTTTTATCAAAGTTTTATCGCATTAAATTTGTTAAAAATGAGTAATACCTAGGGTCTCGAGGAATCATAATCCAATTCTATTCCACAATATATCATGAATTTAATTTTGACAAGTTCCAACACTTCTGAAGAAAGTCTTTTATTCCCAAATCAGACCATGCATTAAGGCGGCATCATTAATTGTAGGTTCCATAGTTAGGAATAAAAATGGCAGTTCTACATCAATCCAATTGTATCTAAGAAGCACAGCTCACACATAATCTATTTGAATTGTTTTTGAATTTGGCGAAGTTTTTGGATAATTTATAGGATATATAACTACTTCAGTTTTACAGCAATCAGTTCAACCTACCTTACATTTAAAGAAGTATTAGAGTAAATAAGAACAAATTTTTTGATTCCACAAATCCTCAAAATTTTTGAAGGAGTCATTTAGTAATAAAGTTTGATTCATATATATTTTAGGATGATTTGTGCATACTTATTTTTTAAATTTTTTTTTTACGAAAAATTATTTTCCATGCGTAGTATTCTGAAGCATAGAATTTTACATTTAAATTCTCTTTTTGTATGACATTCATCGTTTTTCGTTATAATAAATCCTATTTAAATATAAAAACAAAGTGGGTGATTTTATTCCTTTAATCATTAGAAAAAAATAAGGTATAATTTGAAATTTATGCTAACGTTTGCTTGATTCAATGCATTCATTTAAATCTGAACTCTCCATTTATTTTTTTATTAGTCAGATTTAATGTTATTCATTTATTTAGATGCGTAAGCCTTTTTGTGGAGAAGGATATATTATGAGGTAATGATGAAATAATGAGATTACGTCAGTTTAGTGGTAGTTTTTAGATTGCCCAAACATTTAAAACGAGCGAAAAGTATTATGACAACAAAATTCAATTTTCTCAGGAATGATTTGTTCTTTGACAGATTTTATATTTAAGTCATTTAACATTTACTATGACTTGCAAGTGCTTAACCTGACTACTCTTTTTTTATTTGTTTCCAATTTTATTTAATACATAATACGTTCTAAATAATTTGATCTCTATAAACATTTTATACAAATTAATTTTCTCTTGATATTTTCCCAATCTTTTGAAGTTTATAAACAAAAACGAGAAAGTTGTTATATATAGAGTCTAATGCATGTTTAACAATAAAACAAAAGCAGCTATTCCATCATATTTGAATTCAATACTTTCATAGAAATGCAATTTTTTTATTTACAATATAAGTTAGGAAATTTCTTATAGTTATGTTAGAAATAAAATTTTTGGTCGCAGAAAATAACTTTCCAGATTGTTTGATGTCGAAAAATATATGAAGGTATAAAGTTTGGAAATTAAGTTTCATTTAAAAAGTTTAAATTATTTTTGATGGATCTGATATTGATTCTTAGTAGATTACTAGCGAAGAGAGTAGCCAACGCATTATTATAGTAAAATTTTGTTTAATGCTTTTGTAACCTAACAACTGTTGCAAATCTATGTCATTAGATATTGCATAGAAGAGGTACTTATTCTAATCTGTCTACACTCTGATCAACTAATTGATTACAATGATCCATAATCATAAAAGCCCCGACATGATAAAACAGCCAATTTTCATAAGTTAAACATGCAGATGTTTAACTTAACACAATTTTTCTGGGAATCAAAATCTCAAGATAAATGTTTCGTTGTGATTTAGTTTAAGAATAAGAAAAAAATTAAATCTTTGCAACATTTTTGTGCATCGTTGTAAAAGAAGTTAATTCCATCAATCAAGAAAATAGGGGAAAATTTCAGCAAGTCGACACCAAATTGTTATTTACTGTTTCCTAGAAAGTATTTAAGGAGAATTAAATCAAAAAGAATAATTTTTCTCAAAAATGTTGAAATTAATGTTTTGAAACTTGATTGAGAAAACTTTTGACGCTGTTTGTCTGCAAAAGTAACTATTAGTAAAAGGTTTTAAGTGACAAAAACCCATAAATTTGAAAATATTCTAGCACATTGTTTCAGGTAAGTAAAGATTTTTTCATTATAATGTGGTGTAAAAGAAGAGGCATAGCAATTAAAAATAAATTTTTATGTATGAAATGGTTAATCAAATTATCAATTATTCATTTTGGATTATAGTAGTTTTACTGCTGACGAAAAATCATGTTGATTGGTGCCATTTTTTTTTATCCATTGGAATTTACAAACATACCGAAAATAATAATAACTGTCAGTTAAGAATAAATGTGTTAGAAAATAAAATTTAAAAACGTTGTTGTATATTAGAAATAACACCTTAGAAAGAAAAATATACCTATAATTGGAAAATGAAAAGGCTTGTTTATTTTAAAAAAAACTTAACTATAAGAAGCGCCAAACAAACTTTGGTTTTGGAAACTATAAAATTTTACAGAAAAAAAATTTGTAGACTAAACCATTAAATGTCAGATATTGTCTAATATGATTTAAAACAAAGTACAGCAACTTCGATTCTTACCTTTTAGGCACTTATGTATTATCCCTTCAACTATTTATGAAAGAATGTCTCCAAAACTGTAATTTATACTCAAATGTTGTAATTTAGAGTACTTACTGGCTCATATATTTTATAGGCAATCCATTTTATTTTAATAAAAGATTTTTGGGATTAAATAGGAATATTTTCAAATTTATTATTTTGTTTACAATAATCAATGGTATAATGCTTAAGTATCCAATATTTTTCAAAAACTTATATACACATAGCTAATTTAACTTTTATTATAAAGAATGAAATAATCAAACTTTAACACCAATGTCAAGCGTAAGGACATTAAAAAAATCATGTTTACAATGATTGAAACAATTGCTTTCATATAAACTAAATTGTTTTATTACTCAGCACAGCTTGCTTAATGATTATAATTGTTTTAAAAACGTTTGTTGATTTTAAAAAGAAAGTTTACTGAAAGCAGAGTTGTTTGAAAACATGTATTAAAAGTAATACATTTCCTTTATGCTGATAATAAATGTTTATTAAATGAACAAAAAGTTTATGTTCACGCTTGAGTTTCCATCTAGAGTATTTTGCAATGAAATCAAGATCTAAAATAAATAATTAGAGTATATAAATCAGAATAAAATTTAAAATAGCTATTAAAGATTTTTTTGTTGTAAAATAGATGCTGAACCGTACCAATAACTTTACAGACTAATAAAATTGATAGTATTTTTTCTCCTAAAATAAGTTTAACAAATTATACTTAATTGTTATGTCTTCTTAAACAATCGATATTTGTTTAAAGCGTTAGCAGAATTTTTTCAACCAATGAAGAAACAGGAATTCAAAAAAGGTTTTCGAGAAAAATCACCTTTTATATTTGTGTTAAATGCACTAAAATGGGGTTACATAAAACAATTTGATGTAGTTTGTTTTCTTTAAACAGCATATATTTATAAATATTTGTGAAATTTTCTCTAAAAATAATCTGGATAAAAATGCTTGGAATTACTTAGTGTGTTAAAAACTTATTATGTGTAAATATAAAATATATTTACAAATAATGAGTTTTTCTTGTTTTGAACAAAATAAACAAAATATATTTCAATAAAAAAGATGAATTACTAATATATTAAAGACATAATTTAAAAATATTTAATTCAAAGTAATATCAATTTTTTTATCGATTAATAATATCTTTAAATTTTGGATTGTGAACTGAACTTAATCAGCACTATTAATTCCTTGCACAAATACAAATTAAATTTAAAAAACGGTAGGAATCAAGCAATTAGTAATATTTTGGTTAAAAATGATTAGAGTAATTTAAAAATAATTAAAAATAAGGACTATAATAATTATTTAATAAAACACATAATGCTTTCCATAAACAATAACATAAAATTTACATCAAACATTTTCATTTGATTCCAAAATATAAGAATTGAATAAAAATGAATTTTAGTAATTTTTTTCAGTTTGTATTCGAAGACAATGATCAATCGTGACTGAACTCCAGTGATGTCAGTGCCATTTCTCAGTTTTTTTATGTGTAAAAAGAAATGTGAATGACGTATTCACTACTCTATTAAGAATGATTTAATGTAAATAAGAATATATTCCTTTTTATTCTGTTGATATGTATTATAGAGAAAATATGTATACACAGGCTTTACCAAAAGAACAGAAATTACAAAATTTCTGTTCTGTTGGTAAAGAACAGAGTTACAAAATTCAAAATTACAGCATTGATAGATATGATAGTAATTTTTAATGGTGTTAGGCGAATGATATCAACCATAAATTGAAATTCACGATCGTAAAAGTGCGACATTGTTTTAATAAAAAGGAAATATGTTCATTATTAGCTTCCTGTGGAACTGCTGCAAACATTTTTCCTTAAGTAGAGGTCTATACTAAGTAGATGTCTATAATATCTATACCATTACTATACTAAGAAATTTAGTAATTATTTTATTTTTTATTAACGTTAAATATTGTTGCTTTTTAATTATGTAACACTAACGTAATACCCCTTATTTAAGTTTAACATTCTTTCATAATGAGAAATTTTAATATTAAAATTTCGAGAAAATTTTCAATCAACAAAGCCAATATTCATACCATGGGTATTTAAAAACCCTTATTAAATATGATTTCTAAAAACTTTATGGGATATTTCAAAAGAATTGTGCTGCACTGGAGCATGTGTAACAGGTATATTTGTTGGTGTTTATGTTCTCTTTAAAAAGTTAGAGTAATTTTTAATATGATTTTTCTTCTACCTCCTCCTCATTAAATTCATTATTCTCTATTTAATTCTATATGAACTACTGCCTGCATGAACTACAATACTATAATAATAATAGTGAGAGAACTATTATTATTGAAGAAGCATTTGTATCTTCACAACAGTCATTATCAATATACGATCTCACTAAACTGTGAAATATTATTCTATTCGAACATTACTTGTTTTGCTTAAATAGCATATTTAAACAATTAATAAATAATTTACTTAATCATTTTCTAAGCTAAAAACGTGTTTTTCTATAAAACAGTGTTCAATTTAATTTTGCGGGTATATAGTTATTAATAATTATTCCTTTTAAAATATTCTCAAATTTTACAGGTTGACAATCGTATTTATTCATAATTTAAAAAAAAAAAAAAAAAAAAAAAAAAAAAAAAAAAAACATGCCGCAAAGACATATATTAAATAAAACAAAAAGACATTTTTAATGGTTGCAATATTGACTTTACTTTAGGAAAAAAAGTTATTTATTGCATAAGTTTTAAACTGAAATTGTTTGGGTAGGCATTCATGTAATTTTTAAAAACAGTAAAGTTTATTTATTTTTATCATCAAACTTGTTTATTAAGACATTTTTTTTCATCAAACACTATCGGCATTATACCTTTGATCATTTATAAAATTTATTTGGAGTATCATTGGACGTAATGAAGTTTTAAAATTAATTTTCTTTAAAGTCAGTTTCACTGACCTTAATTTCGAAAAATCCATTTTGAGACCAATTCTTTAGGGTCATTCCCAGTAATAAAAAGAAAGTCAGTAAGAAGTACTTAGAAATTTGCAATTCAAAATATTTGTTAAAAGATAGAATTTAAATTAAAGATAGAATGAAAAAAATAAACAAATTTTATCATCATTGTAAGATTTGTTTTGGTAACTTTTCGTGTATATATATATATATATATATATATATATATA
>JAPDSC010093603.1:0-19526 GCA_026290005.1 Latrodectus geometricus | reverse complement strand
TGTTTAAATGATGAAATTGTTCAGCCGATTCCTCATACACAAATTGCGTTTGAACGTTGTTGCCTGGTGAAAAATTCTTGTGATGCCTCGTGTAAGAAGGAGAAATACGTACCAGCACGTTTCTGACTTTGATAAAGGTCGAACTGTAGCGTACCGGGATTGTGGTTTATGTTATCGCAGTATTGCTACTCGCGTCGGTCGAGATCCAATGACTGTTAGCAGAATATGGAATCGATGGGTTCAGGACGGTAATACGGAACGCCATGCGGAATCTCAACGGCCACCTATCACTAGCAGCCGAGAAGATAGGCATATTATCCGCATGGCCGTAATGAATCGTGCAACTACGTCACGTGAGTCAAGAAACGGGGTCGTTTGGAAGACAACAAGTGTCTGCACGAACAGTTCGACGACGTTTGCAGCAGCATGGACACTCAGCTCGGAGACCATGGCTGCGGCTTCCCTTGACGCTGCATAATACATAAGAGCGCCTTCAATGGTGTTATCAACGACGAACCTGGGCGTGCAAATGGCGAGACGTCCTCTTTTCAGATGTATCCAGGTTCTGTGTACAGCATGATGATGGTCGCATCCGTGTTTGGCGGCATCGTGGTGAACGCACACTGGAAGCATGCATTCGTCATCGTCATACTGGCCCATCACCTGTCGTGATGGTATGGGGGGCCATTGGATACACGTCTCGGTCACCTCTTGTTCGCATTGACGGTGCTTTGAACAGTGTACGTTACATTTCTGGTGTGTTACGACCCGTGGCTCTACCCTTTATTCGAGCCCTGCGAAACCCTACGTTTCAGCAGGATAATGCCCAACCGCATGTTGCCGGTATTGTACGGACCTTCCTTGATACGGAACATGTTCGGCTGTTGCCCTGGCCAGCACGTTCTCCAGATCTTTCACCAATAGAAAACGTCTGGTTGACGAGCGACTGGCTCGTCACCAAACGCCAGTCACTGCGGTTGATGAACTGTAGCATCGTGTTGAAGCTGCATGGGCTTCTGTACCTGTACATGCAATCCAATCTCTGTTTGACTCAATACCCAGGCGTATAATTGCTGTTATTACTGCCAGGGGTGGTTGTTCTGGGTACTGATTTCTCAGGATTTATCCAGCCAAATTTTTGGAAAATTTAATCACTTGTTATTTCTAATATAATATATTTGTCCAATAAATATCATTTTGTTATCTGCCTTTCTTCCTGGTGTAGCAGTTTTAATGGCCAGTAGTGTATATATATATATATATATATATATATATAAACTATTTCATATGTTTATACATATTATGTTATCTATTTATATTTAATTTAAATGTATTAATCATATTTTCATCGACATGCATCTATTGCCAGATATGTTTTTTTATTAATATAATTATCTTTGCAATAGAATCATGTAAAAAGAAGTAAAAATGAAATTTCTTAGAAAAAATGCATTTAATTGCATTAAATACCTATTTTCTAAGAAATTTCATTTTTACTTCATCAGTTTTAATAAAGATGGCAAATCCATTAATTTCAACTTTAAACAACAAGTTTCAAAGGGTAGTTTTTTTTCTTCACTTTTTAAGTATTTTAACAAGTAGTTTGATATTTTTAATAATTATAGTTTCAAATGTTTAGAAATTCTTCTCACCGTTTATTGCCATAAAGGACACTTGAATTTCAGGAATTTTCCTTTCTCTTAGTAAAAAGTATTCAATGTTCAAATTACGCCAAACTTTTGATTAATCTATTAAAAATATAATATAAAGAATCGAAATGTTTAAAACATTATTACAATTAAGAAAACTAAAATGTATTTTTTTGATATTATTCTCGATTTTGAACTTAAATGGAGCGAATCCCTCCATTAGATGATCAGTCAGGTAACGTGCTTTCGATAAGATATTTTTAATATTAACGGGTTACGAGTTTTGTTGGTAGCATTAGCATAAGAAATTAATAAACGAACAAATAAATAAAACTAAAAAAGATTAAACTTTGTATTTAACTTTTTTTTCCAATCAAAAGATTGTCTAAAGAGTTTTAAGCAAGAATTTATTTCAAATTAAGTAATTTTTAAAAAATGTTTTATTTAAAACTTATGAAAAAATTAAAAATTTTTTATAAATAGAACATGTATAAAATACAATATTGTAAAAAAATTATTTCCATATTATTCATTAGAAAATTTCCATTTTAACTTTTTCTTTAATTAGTTCATATAAAGAAGATATTAACGATAAAACATTCATAATTAGTAAAATTTTATTCTTATTCAAACTTTTGTTGCGCATATTTTTTATTTTTATTGAATCAATAACTTGCTTCTTATATTTATCGGTTTGAATATATAGCGAAAAGCTCAATTTCTTGCATCCAAATTGACTAAAACTTAATATAATGATTTGGTATTTTTTTTTGCAGGATTAGGGAGTAATAATATAAGAGAGCAATAGTTATTGTCTCCTTTTCAGGAAATGCAAGCGAATGTTATGAGACAATCCAAAGTATTCCATGAAACAATGGATAAGATCGTATAAGATTCTATAAAAACTTTTTATAAACAGAAAACTATGTTGCAATTTCTGATATTTTATGCACAATGTCTGACAATTTTAGAATGTTTTTTTTCGTGTTGTGTTTTGAAATATACTTATTGTGCAATACATTTGCATAAAGTATTTTATAATAATTAATTTTATCTTTGAAGTGTAAATTTAATAAGTAATAATAATTATTAATATTATAACTATTATTTTACTTAAGGTATTTTTATTTTATATTACGTTATACAATGTAATGTTTTGTACTTAAAAAATACCATAAATCTTCAATATATCGTAATTCTTTTGAAGATATGAGTAATTGTTCTATTATGTTGTTTCTATCATGTTCGAAATTGTTCTATGATCTCAAAAATTTAGTAGGTAATTTGTTTTCAAAGAATCATCTAACCATGAAATTTTCCATAAAATTTTTTTTAATAGTTCAATAAAATTGTTATATTTTTTGCAACTTGCTTTATTAGTTATTTTGCAACTTTTATT
Source organism: Latrodectus geometricus (assembly GCA_026290005.1). Taxonomy (NCBI): domain Eukaryota; kingdom Metazoa; phylum Arthropoda; class Arachnida; order Araneae; family Theridiidae; genus Latrodectus; species Latrodectus geometricus. The sequence goes on along the minus strand of JAPDSC010093603.1, from coordinate 16,478 downwards.
TTGATTTTAAAGCACATATAGAACAGTAAATTGCTAAGTATTATAATTTTTTTGGTAAATTCCTGGCACATTTTAAAATAATTGTTACTGCACATGTTTACTATAATTTAATTTCTATCAATCGCTGTCCTTAAATTCATAGATTGATTGATTTGAAACTTAAAAACCCATTTTGCACATGTGTTGATGTAAATATGATACACATTATGTATTTATTAAAAAAATAAATAATTACTTAAAAGATACAAATTTACTTAAAAATTTATAAAGAAAATTATACTTATGTAAGTCAGATATTGGTTTCTAAGTATCTTTAATTCACCAACGAATTAAATCTGTTTCTTTAGTTAAAACTAGTTTCTTTAGGTTTCTACTCCCTGTTTGATGCCAGTTACCTTGGCTGATTCCCTCAACTTAGGTGAACATTCTTCTCTACCTTTGCCATTTTGTTTTATAAACAAAAAACTTTAATTTTGCAACAAATGGTGCTATTTGTTTTAGGCAAGAACGTTTTAGAAAGCCTTATAATACTTTTGAAATCTAATATTAGTTTATGAGTTGCAGATATAACCAGAGAATTGTATCAATAATTGATAAGACGATAAAGTAACAAGGAATTGTGCTCAAATCAAATAGAACCAAAGCATACTAAATTTTAAGAGTTGATACAAGAAAATAGCTTTGTAAGACGTAGAGATTAAAGAAAAGTAGTCTAATGTGAATCTTTTAGAATAAGCCACGTTTCTGTATTTATACAAGATCAAGCAAATTGTAACTCAAAGTTAATGGAAAAATTCTGCATTGTGCTAAGGATTCATCTTTGTATATTAATAGAAAAAAAACAGATTTTTGAATGTTTATTCTAGGAAAAAAATTTACAGCAATCCAATTTAGAAGATAACCTGCAGTTTTTGTATATCTATTCATCCTCTAACGAGTTACACTAATTTGTCTTTAACAATATAACATGCAATATTCATTGATTTCGTAGAAGGCTCTTCTTTTGAGCGTAATGTTTCTAAAATCGTTATCAGACATATATATGAATGCTCTTAGTGATTAATTTGGCATTGTATGAGTGGTAGATAACATCCTACTCTAAGATATTAATACATCCATCACATACTCCATGAAGCAACAAGCAATGTTTATGTATAGAGTAACAAATGCTGCAAATTTAAAAAAAAAAATGCAAATTTTCATCATGGTATGGCCGTTGGCTATGATCTCTGACGGGCGGGCTTGGCGTTGCCAAGTGTCATCAAAAACAACTATTGAGTTTGGCTCCTTTCCATACGAAAATTGTTGTTGTTGCTTATCCCCATGGTGTAGGAAAGCAAACACCAGGTCCAGAAGGCCCCGATGCGCCAAATCCTCATAGATTAGATCCTGCTCATCCCACAGATGCCTCCAGGAGGCACCAAGACAAACAAGAAGGTGAGCAGGACTGGCGACTGGTCCATCTGGCGTAGGGTAGTTTGGAGTTTCTTTTTGGAGAGGAACCACAAGGGCAGAAGACTGACTTGACCTCTAAATTCACCTACAGCCGTTAGCTGAACAAAATGGAACGGCCTTCATGTCTAAGGTGACTCTACCAGGAGAATACTCTTCCGACGTACATCGTTCCGCCCAGGAACACCCTCTTGCCGCTTTGAGGCCGACTGCAGGACTTGAGGGGGAACACGAGGGGGACGAAAATTGTAATTATACAAATAAAACATGGTCAGTTCAGCAGAAAAAATAATACCTAATATATTGAGTTTTATGGACAGTAAATTATGCTTTCATGATCAATGATTAAAATTCATATTATAAATTTCTGTCATGGCAAATTAGCCAGTCAGAATTTTCAGAAGATAATTACATCAGTATAACTCGAAAAGAAACGTCTACAGTTATATTGGTAGTTGACTCATTCCTACACCAGAAAACCGAGCACAATTTATAGATAAAAACTACGATAAATTCATTACGAATAATGGCAAAATTTCTGAGAATATAAAACTGTCTTTTAGTGTAGCCATATCTCTTAAAGAGCCTTAATTTATGTAAATAAAACCTTTATTCTGTATTTTAACCGAATTTTGCCCTGAATTAAAAGGAAAACTGCTGCGTGGAAAGGAATAAAACTTATATCCAGAAATTGGTTTGATTTTCTTAAAATATAGGTTATGTTTAATTTTGAAATTTTGATTGCATTACAGTAATACATTTAAACTGTAGTTAACTTTGATTTAAATTCACTGCAAAGTTGCTTATAGAAGATACCATACAACTTCGAATCTTAGTTCATTTCAAGAAGTGAAATCCGCTCTTCCTTCGCTTTATAAAACTATTCCCTATGCTTAAATTCAAGGAAAGATAAAATGTATGTATGCACACCTGAAAAACTATTCTTTCTATTTTCGCTTTTCTTTGTACTCATAGTTTTTTTTAAAATAGCGATATTTATTTTTTTGCATTGCAAAGGTATTGTTTTTGCCCATCACAGCAAACACGTTTTTTGGTTTTCTCAAAATTCTGTCGTTCGAAAATGTATTGGAACATGACATAAAAAAATTGCAAAAATAGTTTTTAAGAACCTCGTGAAAAGTAAACAGAAAAAATTACTTTTCAAGTTTTCAACCCTCAGTCGATTTATTTTTAAGGAGGTTTTAAACACGTAAACGGAATTCCGAAAATAAATAAATAATAAGCATGACTTTAATGGTGAATAATATAAGTTTTATGTGTTATTTAAATAAATATCATAAAATATTTTATTTTTATAAAATGTAGTGTTTACTTTCGTACACATTCATTTATATTACATAAACACTATATATCAAGAATTTTGCACAATTTTTGTGTATGACAAAAAACATATGGAAAATTTAGTTAAAATCAAATTTTGTTAGTAATAAAATGAAGGAAATTGTCTTTTTATAACATTAGAATGAATGACACAGTTACGATGGTTATAAGAGCAAAAATATAAGCAAATTTTCTTAAATTTTTTTATATTTTTACCAAGAAGTGTCTTATTTAAAAGAAAAATAGCAAAAAAAAAAAAAAAAAAAGCATCAAAAGTTAAATTTTGTAACAAAAAGAAATATTAAAATGAAATCGATAAATAGCTAATAAAAATGATTTTGAAAACACAAAATGAAAATGATAAATTTTTAAGAAATAAATAACTGAAGAAACTGCGCAGTTTTTGAAAGATTATTGAAAGAAATATGTTATATTTTATTTTTTGAATGTTTTAAATTGAACTTTTGTGCATATATATATATATATATATATATGTGTGTGTGTGTGTGTGTGTGTGTGTGTGAGGTGAGAGTATATATTTCTATGTCTAAGTATTTTGTATATATTTTTCTTTTTAAATTAATTTTTAAGATGGAAACTTAGATTAATTATAAATTAGAACATCATAGCAATGTTTAAATAAATGTTTAGGTTTTGCTAGGCTTTTAAAATAATATTAAAGCAAAATAATTTATTGCAATTCATTTAATTTTATGAAAGAATATGCCTCTTTTTTACACTCACAAACTAGATTTCCTTCATAAAATCATTTTTTAAAATAAGGTGATAATAATCAGATAAGAAATTAAGAAAAAAGTTTTTGTTTATAAACATAAAATTTATTAACAGTAGTTATGTAAAAACAATTCACATAACTTATTATACAGAAATAACTCTGTATTCATACTTGGTTCCAGATCATGTCTACCAGGAATAATATGATTTTCTTATTTTATAAGAAATTTTATTATAATATTCATGAATATAATATTATAATATTTATTAATATATAATATTATATAATTTCTGAATGTAATATTATAATATTTATGAATAAGCAAAGCATTATCATTATTCATCTCTTAAGAATATTTGTAACTACAATTGATATTTAACTAAAACACTATGTGTAGCTCGGATATTAAATTTTTTATTAATATAAAATTATCACAAGTTTCGTCTTAAATTTTTAAACATTTCTGGAATTAAATATAGTAATGACATATAAGAATTATATATAAAAAATTTATCATACCAAAAAATAAAGTGGTTTGAATTATTATTTATCAAAAAAGTATCTTTTGGCTTAAACTACTAAAAGTCTGTAAATTATATGAGCTTTATGCTTAAGTTAAATACAGCCTTGGTGAGCTCCAGATTCACACCAATGAGTAAAACTTTTTTCCTAAATAATGGATGTTTCAAAAACATGTGAAAATAATTATTGAATTTTATACAAATATTAATGTCAACATTTCGTGAACCAAGAAACTTCTGGAAGTAAGAATTACGTTGAAAATGGGAATAAAATTAAAAAAATGTTTTTAATGTATTATATTTCATCTTACAATAAAATAATGTAATATTTTACATTTATGATATTACAATGTGATGCACTTGTTTGCCAACCTAAATCTCTAAACATAGTTATTCACCTCAGAATTTCGAACTGGACACTAGCGTTGGTATCTTCTACTTCACGCTACATTAATGATGGTACGTTGGAATCTATAGAAGTTTTGATGTTTATAGTTACACTCAGCGTGTGGCAGTCTTCATTTGGATCGAGTATTGGGCAAACTATATCGAGCATTCTACAACAGTATCTTTTACCATCAAGATATTGCAGTTCGTTTCTTGTTACTCATAGACTAAATTAGCATGCTGTGTTAATATAGTATTGATAAAATTGATGAAAGAAAATAATTCCTATTTTTCTTTTAAAATATGATTTAGAAATTTAACAAATATTTTAATAAATGAGAGGACAAGTATTATTGCTCTTTTCACTTACCATATTCTTGACATTGTGTTTTGATTGCAAATAATGCTGTAAAATACCGAAAGAAATTGCTTTGCAATGTCAATTTTTAAATGTATATACACAATCTAATTTAGCTCTGTAAACATAGCATCCGTTTAAAAAATTAATGAGTTTCTTTAAACGCAAGTGCATGAAATTTATAATAACATAAAAGCTCATTTTATGATAATGGATACTGTCTATCTATCATAAGAACAACTTTTACCAAGAAGTCTTGTTAATGATGGTTTCTATAGTAACAAAAGTTGTTCATTTCAAATAAGGCTTAAGGATGTTATGAATATCGTTGTGTTTAGAGCAGTATCGCTTGTTAATCTCAAAGCGCTCAGTAAGCCGAAGTTGAGGTCTTCCTTCCACCTCTTCTGTCGAAAATGGAACATACCTTGTTTCTATGGTAACACAGAAGCACAAACAAATTGGATAGAGTTATGCTACAGATAGTATATATTTGATATCGTGTAGGCAGATTAACAACTAAATTCTAATATGCAAGGTATTTAAACAACATTTTTTATCTACTATTCCTAGACATTGAGCCGTGTATACATATCCGAAAGCAGAAAATCCAGAAAAACTTAAGAACTTCTAAAAGTTAAATAGCCGAAAAGCTGAAAATTGAAACTCCTCGCCCTTTGACCAACACGCCTATATCGAAACACAATATTTGCAATGTTTTTTACCCACTAACTCCTATTGATCAATGTAATGAACATTACTTTTTTACTTACTACATGCATATGGATGTGTGAATTACATGTTTTCTGGGAAGCTGAGTGAATACGGAGTTTTATAATGGAAAAGTCTTTCTGGTAGAAAAACGCTACGGATGACAAAAACACGTACACAATTTTCTGCAGTTAAATCACTTAAGAATTGATGTATACAAGTTTGTTAATCAAATTTTCCAATTTAATAAAAACTTTTACATTCCAAATTTCTTAAAATTAGAAATTTAAAATGCTAGTATATTTTTCATAAGAAAAAGAATTAGGAGATCATTTTACTACCTGAACAAGAGAAAGAAAAGATGAAATACTTAATGAATAATTTAAGGCCCTCTGGGGCGTGTGAATTTCAATCCAAAATCGTTAACTGCTGAGAAATAGTTCAGCTAGCTTCATTTAATTTGCCTAGGAAGGATAATTTATCAGCCTAATTTTGTTTTCGATACTCCATTTCTACGTAATTTCTTTTTTTTCTTTTTTTTTTAAACGAGTCTTACGTTTAATAGAAAATAAACTGACAATCATTCAAAAAATATCTTCGAATCTCTTTTATTTTGCACTTCTTAATTCCATAACGGAATTTCTTCCTTTTCCTAGATAAAAGAGATCATTTGGGTCTCTGGGAAAACACGTTTTCATTAAAAATCCGTTAAAATGTCACAGTAAAGGTATGATTCACTTATGATGTGGAAAGAAACCTTTCATTAGTAAGGGAGAAAAAGGGAAAAATTCGAGACTTCCGGTCATGTATTTCCCTAATCATGCCAAGACTTATATCACGTAAGCCAGTGAAACTATTTCTTTTACGAAGACAATGACGTGTGGCGTAAACGGAAGTACAGAGCTGGACATTGGTCTAAACATAGCAATTCGAATGTATATTTGATTTGGGAACCCCTCCCAACCAATTAAAAATAGATGTAAAAAATGACATACATTTTGACAGTCTTTGTTCAAAAATTTGAGATGAAATCCCTTCATTTTGTCTTATACTTCCTTTAAATAATATAATTTTCCTTACATTATCCTCTAGATTTTAAATTTTTAAAAAGAAATATTTAATTAAAAATTGAATAAGGACTTAAATTTTCATGTACATTTTGTCATTTGCATATGATTTATGAGGATTGAGATACTTTGAAAAATGTTTCTTACTAAAAGTTTTCGTGAAAAAAATCGTCGCTTTTTCCCTCAAATAAAACAAATGGTTATTAATTTTAACATTGCCATTTATTTTAATCATTTATTAAAATACAGGACGTGAAATTTGACGGCTCAAAAATAGTTTCAAGAAAAAATATTGATATGCAACTTAAACTAAAGTAAGTTGCTGGAAATACATTTTTCAAAAATTCAAATAAAATAAATAACAATTTATATCAGCAGTATATGTTTTCAGTGAATGATAATTGAACACCAGTTGGTTGATTAAAAATAATTCGATGCAGTTCAGGTTAATTACTTTATTTTTCATGTTAATTATTCATTTCATTAATTTATGACTTATTTTATCTATATATATATTATTTTTGCAATTTCATAATACTTGCTCTTTTTGTACTTAAAACTGGTACCTGGCATAGCATACAGAAAGTATTTTAAGAGCAACTACTATTTTCCCAAAAAGATCAAAATATTTCCTGAAAAGATAATTTCCTTTCTTTTTGGTTCATTTATAATGTTTCCTGATGTGTTATGTAATCGAGTCAAATGATAATTACAGTTTTCTGTATCGAACACGTTCAAAACACTAACACAGGCTCAAATGAAAACCTGCCTGAATATTCCATTTTCACTGATTGAAAATTATAGGTCTAGTTTTTAAAATAAGCCTTAAGGCGTTACTTTTGCATTATTCATACAGGTAATTTAACCTCTTCATAAAAAATTTCTCTAATGAATGTAAGTCTCACACACCTCTCCAATCGCATAATAGATTTAAATAATTCAATTGAACTTTCTAGTAAATAGAGTGCAACAAAGCTTCAGTTGTAAAATCACTAACATTTTTTAGCTCTCATCCTAGAAGAGACGTTTCCCATTGTTTACATATTTATAAACCGTTAATTAGCAAAGTGACATGAAGACATAAATTAACACCGTTCGTGCGAAAGCCTGATTGTTTGAGCTTGATAGTGTCTTCGGGTATTCAATTAACACCTGACAATAATTTATGAAACTTTAATCTTTAAGAAGACACCTGCTTTTAGTTTTATTCTTTTAAAACACGCAGATGTGCTAATGCGGATTCAGATAGTGACAGCCATAAGCAACGGGAAAGATAGAAATATTTGCCATCTAAATAAATTATTTCATCTTTATTATTTTCCCGAGTTGAAACATTTCATTAACCTTTTACATCAGTTATGGTGACTCGCCTCAGCTCTCAGTATTGAAAAATTGTTCTAAATAAATTATTAATAGATATAATAGTGTTAACACGAATTGTGTTAAAGTAACATTTTAAAGATTTATAAGTTCTAAATGTAACTTCATGACGAAAAGACAAGACAGATGATTAGGAGGAAGTGTGTTAACTTTCATTAGAATAAATTTATATGGTTGTAGAATTTTAATGAAATAGACTTTAAATTAATGATTTGGGTTTAGTTTGGCTAGATTAAGTTGACATTGTGTGACCAAAAGAGGATTAAATATTTTAAAAATATTTCCAATGCAATATTTTTAATATCTTCTTTTGAAATTGATTTTAAGTATGGCACATTAAGCTTAATAAAACTTTTTACAGCAAAAAAAAAAAAAAAAAAAGACAATTTTCAGTGGGATACATATATAGAAACTGAATGTGAAATATAACCATTTTTCATATCAGTGCAAATTTAAAATATAATAAGGCTAGTAATATCATCAAAAATCCTCTTCCAAAGCTTTATCATCTGAATTTGTTACATAATATTTATAATAGATTTTTTATTGAAACAGTTATTAAGTTTTAAACTATAACAAATAGGTTACTTTTTTTATAAACTACAATTACCTAAATGATTCGTAAGTAATATTGATAATAATTTATTCTCCTCTCAAATAATTAATTGTTCCTTTTATTTAATTTATAGTAATTATATATGCTTGAAAGTATTATAGTTTATGAAAAAGTATAAAAATAAAGCAATGATAATACAACACACTTCTATAGTTACACTGTGAAGGATTATACCAGATTTTCAATAGATATAAATATGTTCCTTAAATTTAATGCCTGAAAAATTATTTGCTGTTTTTTTCTAATTTAATTACATTCCTATTTAATCAGAGCATTTGTATTTTCTGCAAATACTTTAATACTCTAATTACAATAAATTTTTTGACTAAGAACTTATTATACTTATAAGGTAAGTATTTTTGAGAACTGTGGATAGTACTATATATAATTATAATAAATATAATATTATTATAAATATAATATAATTATAATAATAAATTTTTTTAAGTATTATATGCATATATACTATACTTAAAAAAATTTTAATTTCTTCAGGATATTTCTGTCATATTTGATCTGTGATTGTATTATATTTCTACTATATATATAATTGTCTTCCATCATTTAATTATCAAGTCATCTTTTGTTTAACTAAATTCTATGATATTCATTGAGAATCCACTTAAAAGAGATATTCATTGAGATATATATGACAATGATATTCATTGATAATCATACTCTGTTAATAAGAATAATTCCCTATGTTTAACTAATTATAATATTCCAGAAGAGATACATTATATTAAACTAGAATTACATGGCGGGTTATTAGAAAGTGATTATCGATGATATTGATAATGATCTTGGAAAAGCATGTTATTTTTTAAAAATCTAGTCCAGCCAAAATTATTGGGAAATGATTATTGTTCTGGTTATTAAAAGATTTTGACTATTTGATTAGGTGAAAATAAGAAATATCTCTAAAAAGGAAAATATTACAAGTAGTTCTTAGAATTTAAAGAAAAAATTTTCAAGCTGGAAAAGTTTTCAGGAAACATTCGGAAACTACTTAGGACAAAACGGAAAGAAAGCCATGTCATTCTTCCCTCTACACCAAGATTTAAAATATAATTACTTAGATAAGAAATCGAAGCTTAAACCATTATACTACACTGTCTCCTTGATAGAGAAAAACAGGGATCAAATAATCACATTACTTTATCGAAATTGAAACTAATACGTACTAATGCATAAATAGAACCTTGACCACTATACTATGATATAAGAAATAAAAAAAGTCATTAAAAATTTTACCTAACTGAAGGATTTAATATAAATTTTTAATAAACTTATAAATGTAAATTCGATCTAAATAACCTTTTTAATATTCATTTATCGTGTATTTTATCTTTTTAGTTAAATGTTCTTAGAATATTTTTTATTTGATCATTTAAACTTTATAAAAATTTAGTGAATGATCATTTTATTTGTGCTTTCTTTTTATTACTAACTTTAATTAAATATTGACTTTAATTGAGAAAAATAGTAATTATTGCTTTATTGATGAAGAAATGAAGATTTTTAGACTAATTAATTAGATAAAAAGTAATTACCTTGATTTTTTTAAAAATAAAATCTAATCCTACTAAAGTTATTCAAAGAAAATTGTATGACATCATTTGAAAACAATTAGATAAAAATGAAATACTCAGGCTAGATGTAGCTTTTTAAAGCTTATCAATATTAAAGAAATAAAACTATGTAAAATAAGCAGAATTTGCTTAGTTACTTTATAGGTGCTTTATGTGCACAAGGAATTCTATGTCAATACTTCGATTAAGAAAGACTTATACAAATGAAATCCGAACGACTACAAATGAAAGGAGACTCAAACCTGAGAAGTCAATACAATCAAATTAAAAAGAAGTTTATAGATAATTTAATTACCTGATATAATAATTTAAGAATTAATTAATATTATTATTATGGCAAAAAAAGGAAAAGTTTGCTTTAAAATATTTAATATACTTTTTACTTTTTAATTTGGTTTCATACCTATATTTATTGGAAATAAATACTATTGAATAAATACTCGGGCTAAAACTCACAGTAATTATTTTGATCATACCAGCAATTTTAATTTGAATTTACAAATTTAAAGTAAAATTAACTTTTATACGGTACTTTTAATAAATTATTTCAGAGCAATAAACAACTTTCTATTTCAATAAGATTAACGGAGAACATATTTTTCCAAACTTATTTTTACTTACTACTTAGCATAAAATTGAATTAAAATTTATTTCATAAAAAGAGAACCATTTCGCAATTTAAATATTGAAATACAATCTTTTTACAAATAATATTGTTTTCCAAATTTATTGCGATTAAATCTTGACTTGAAATTGAACGCAATCAGTTGAAAGAATAAACTTAGTGCCTTACGTATTGTCCTTGAGTTTATTTTCGATGGAGTTACTGCAGTAAAATATTTTGCTTTATTACATGATAACTGTTAAGTTATTCTATGGATTCATAGAATTGTTATCGGATGACAATGACACATCTTATTGATTTTACATGTATTTTACTAGATTTAAAGTATTTTTGAAAAAAAAAGACTTAGTGACTTATGAGGTAAATCTGATATAAAATTACAGAATATGTAAAGACTATAAGTTTCGATGTCTTATTTACTGCAATAGATTTAAGAAATATACCTTAAGATGTTATGTCAGTATCATAAATTGCATTGATGTAAAATAGCTTGAACTCAGAAAAATTTATTGTTTGAATTTTTATTTTACTTTGATAGGAGATTTCTTTAATATTCACTTTTAATATACTTGTCTTGAATGTTCACTTAAACTTACCATGAGGCGTTATTAGACATATAGAATAAAATAAATAGAAACATAATTTAAATAATATTGTATATAGTAAATATATTTATAAAATAATTAGTATTTTGTACAAAATATGATGAATTGTCATCATAAACATTATATGTAAATTATACTTATTACCTATTACAGGGGTGGCCAAGACGTCGATTGTGATCGACTGGTCGATCACGAAGACATTTTAGGTAGTCCGCGCAACCATCCCGATAATAATCTCTGATACTAACAATTTAACTTATAACTTGGCATAGAATTAATGAATTATTTAAAATAAAAATTTAGCTTTAAAACCTAAAACAAACTGTGCAAAATAATACAATGAATTTGTAGTTTTACAGTGAATTAAATAGAAACAACTTGACAGCGCCAAACATCAGTCGCATTTAACAGATAAACATTTAATTTCGTGTTTACGCATTGTAATTAGCTTGTACCAGCCAAAATATGATAAATTTGTCGCAGATATACAATCCAAATTTCACCTAAGCGAAGTGAATAGGAAAATTAATTTTTCATATATGAATACTTTGATTATTTTAGTCAGTAAATTTTTATTTTGTAAATATTAATATTAAGCTTTCTTAGAAAAATTTAGATAATTTACCATTTTTTCTTGTTACTGAAAATAAATATGCAAATACATACGTTACATTAATTTAGCTCTGCCATTAGTAGTCCGCCTTCAATTTTTTCAATGTGGAGTCGACCACGGAACCCAAAAGTTTGACCACCCCTGACCTATACTTTCATTGAAAAAGAATGATGAAATATAAAAAGAAACATAATCAAATGGAATTTTTACTAGGATTAGGACATAAATTTGTGCATTAAAATGTAGAAGATTATGCATACAATAGTATTATTTTTTATTTATTTCATTTGTGAATTATAAAATTTTAATTCACAAGTAATTAATATTACTTCATTAACGTTAACCTAATAACACGTTTCTAAAATATTTTGTAATATTTAGGGAAAATTATTTAATTTGATGGCTTTAGCTTAATTGCATAGGAAGATGTTAAAATTTGATAATAGAATGAGACTATTCAACCAAGTAGTTCCTTTTCAGTAAACTAAATTAACATTTAATTTATTTGCATTTTAATAAGTTTCTCAATAAATAGTTTCCAAAAAATTTTTTATTCACCGAAGCAATCCATTTAATGTTATTTTATTTAATAACTGAAAATTATAGTCTATAACCCAGTGATCTAATTTTTTTATTTATTTCTCAACTTTAAAATATTGACTTGCATGCTTATATTAATATCATTTTATACTACTAATTTCTAGCATTTTAATGGTATTTTCTGGAAATGTTTAGTATTTGGTGAGAGAAATTGCATACACACATTAATAGCAAATTGAAAATTTTAATCATGTAAATATCTTAATTTAATTCATCCTTCTTTGAGAGTAAAAGATCAGTTACGATTACATTTTACATTACTACATATTTTTATATGATTTTTATAAATGTTTAAACATGTGAAAATTGACTCTAGGCTTTACAAAATAAGGATTTTGTAAAGCCTAAAATCAATACCGTTAATGTGATGATTTTGAAAGGTCTCGTTTTGAAACTACCGTATACCAATTATTATTTTAAGATATTATATCAAGAACAATATTTAATTAAATATGGGAAATTTTATGTCTTTAAAATTTAATAATAATTATCTCAACAGTTGAATTTTAAAGATCTCCTATGATTGGTGAAATATATCTCGAATATTATTTAAATCGCATTCTCTTTTAGGGATATTGTAAATCCTTAGAATTCCTAGTAAGAAAGTAAACACTTACGTCAACACAAAAAAATCTAACAACACGAACTGTTGGTACAGCGGTAGACGTCACAAATACACTAGGTTTCTTTGAATTCGCCTAAGCATCATTATATCTTCCTATTCCTTACCGTTATGTCTTGTGTGCGAAATTTGTTATGATTTCAAAAATTTGAATAATTCTTTCTCTGCAAATCTAATTTTTCATAGGAAATGAATATTTTTAAATGATTGCTAATTATTTTGTCTTTTTTGAACCTTCACTTACTTGAACAATACTTTTGTATTGTACACCGAATGCACATAAGCATATATTACGATATCATGTATGATGGGTTATATAAATTGCAATATCTTGTTTTATAATTAATACAAAGCAATAAGGTTCCTACAAATGAAATCAAGTACTTACTCCGTCAGAGCTTCATTAACAAGCGTTGATAGTGTTCGCCCAAATGTATGGTTTTTAGACTAACCGTGTTAGTCAGATATTTGATTTTGTATTTGACAAAATAAATAAATAAAAACAATTTGTGTCACCAGTGTCAACCTATCATATAAAACTAATAAGGTGAGTTGTTTTTATTAGTAAACATTTTACTGTTGTATGCTTATATGGTTAAATAATATTTAAATTTTAAGTCTTATATTGTTATAGTTCTACTTACATTTCTTTCGTTTTGCTTGAATTGCCAACTTTTACTTGTATTTGTATTTCACTTATACAGAGAAATAGTAGTAAAAGAAAAACTACCTTTTATTAAAAAAGTGGAAATCAAACATTTTTAACGTTTTAAAATCATTATAAATGTTTTCTAATTATCTATGAAAAGATAATTCCTATATTATACAGGGACTATAGTATGTAGGAAAAAAATAGCACAATCATTCAATCCCTATCATAAAACTCGATATTTTAAATAAAAATTGGATTAACAATAAGCATTGAAACTGTTTCTTCGGTGCCGTTTAAGTTAATGAAGCTCTCAATTCTGCTTATAAAAGTTCAATGAATAGCAGTGACGGCATTTATATTACTGTAACAATAAAAAATTAAGCTGCTGAACAAAAGGCAGGAAACTCTGTATCGCAGTTTAACAAATCTTTCAATTGTATTTATAGTTTACCAATTGATTCCCCATTGTAGATGATAATTAACCAAATCAACGTTGGAAATAATTTCGAGATAAATTACTAATGTGTTTACTTACATGTCCCATGTTTAATTAACAAAAACAAATGAAACAAATACTAATTTGTATTTGTAGCTCATTTATGGATCAGTTATAATTGCTCTGGTTGTTATTAATAGACCTACCTGACACCTAATTTATTGAATTGTCTAAGTCTTTAAATTGCTTTAAGTGAATAATTGGATTAAAAAGTAATAAGCTAAAAATAGTTTCTAATTACAGAACACTTGAAATAAGTTTTGATTATAATAAGTTGCAACTGTCTGTCTTTTACATTAAAATTTAAAATTGAATTCTAAATATTAAAATATTTTCTAATATATATAATCCAAGTTATTTCATTAAACAAAAAATTAACACTCATACATATAAATATTTTTTAGTGATTCGTTTGGTCATATTTATAAGACAATGATTAAATAACAAATGTTTAATGAATTTGATGTTCGCATTACAATGAGATGCCTTCTTTGTGAGAAATCATTTCGCGACATTTTATAGAAGCTAAATTCCTTTGTGAGTGATTAATTGTGAAGTAGAAACATCGATGTAATGTAAAAAATTAATGAAAGTAGCTGTAGAAGTCTAAAAAGGATAGTTAAATGAACTTGTAGATGATGGTGGAAATTTCTCTGGAATTCCAAAGTTCACCTGATGTTAATCTTAGCAGCAGAGTTGTTATTTAAGTGTCAAAAATCTGGGATAATATGATTGTTCAATCGTTTTAAAAATTTCCAGTAAATACTTCTTAAGCGATTATACTTTGGTGACTGTTAAGTTTTGTAATGGCAGCGTCATGGTAGGGAGGTTTTCATGGTTTGATTTGGGTTCTTTTGTTTCTGTGGTAGAAGACATTAACACTGAAATTTAAGTCGATATTCTGGACAAAGCTACATTACCATGTTTTTAACTATATTTCTGTGAAGCAGAATAACAGTGGAAATTTCTCTGAATCTCCAAAATCTATCTGGTATTAATGTTAGTAGCATGATTGTTTTCGAATCTGATTTTAGTTTGAATCTGAGATATCATGATTGTTCAACTGTTTTAAAGATGCTCAGCAAAGACTTCTTAAAAGGACAATATTTAGCTGACTGTAAGGAAGAAGTAGTGACAGCGTCATGGTATGGGAATGTTTTTCAGGGTTTGATTTGGGTTCCTTCGTTTCTACGATTTGAGACAATAATTCTGAAATTTATGACGATATTCTAAGCAGTATTACTTTCCCATATCTAGCAACATTTCTGAATAATTTTCTCATTCAGACATACAGACTTGAGCAGCCATTGTTTGACAAAATATCTGTTCAAAAACATGATTGACCTTTCCAAAAATATCCGATTTAAATTCCATAGACTACCTTTGAAACGAATATGTATACTAATTACTTAGATACATAAATGCCCGTCCTCACTGTTAACGCTCACTTCAATAGTAATGGATGCCAGAGAGAAAATCAATTCCTATGTATTAAATGATTTGAGTGAGAATTTTTCCCAAATATATGATGGTTGTTATCGACATAGAAAGGCAGTTGACGTGATATTAGTGTTTGTTTAAGGATTCTTCGATTTTGATTTTGAAAATGAATAAAATACAATTAATATCACAGGAATTATCACTGCATTACTTAAACATTTTATTGTAAATATATGAACAATTAGAAAATGGTGTAAATCTTATTAACATTCATAGCGGACTGTCTTTATACAGGATCTAAATCCCATTAACCTAAAGGTGTATTCTCATGTTGCAAAGAAAGTTGTAAAGAAAATTCCCATAGACATACCCAGATTGATTTTAATGTAGAAAGTAGAAACGCAACACTCATCTCAAGAGGTTTACTATCGGTACAACAGAATTTATAACCTCCCAGTCTGAAGAAGGAATTTCCGTTATCAGTTCGCGGTTTGTCTAAAGAGAATTACTCTAAAATTTACGTGTAAAATGTTCTTTATTTCTTAGTTTTTAATTTGTTTTGAGAATTTTATAAATCAATTATTAAGATATAATTATGTGTTAGAGAGAAAATCCATTATATGAATTTATTAAGTAATTTTGTTAAATTCTTTTTAAAGATCGAAAA
>JAPDSC010093599.1:0-14187 GCA_026290005.1 Latrodectus geometricus | reverse complement strand
ATATATATATATATATATATATATATATATATATATATACAAGTGTTTTATGTAACATGAAACAAAAGTTTCTTGCACAAAATTGTTTTTGTTTGTAGATATTAATAAATTTTCAGGTTTTTTAATTTGCTGACACTTCATTATTTACAATGTTTTTATCTGAAGAAATCACATTGGACTCCTTATTTCATGACTGAAAATTATTTTCCCGGAATGATGCCAGTCATAGTTTTTCAATGACCGAAATTTTCTCGATCCATGTCGATGTCAAGGAGACACGTGAAGCACTCATGCCACGGAAGAAGTTCCGAAGTAAAATGCATCAAAACAAAATGAAGGGTCTAAGAAATCCTTCAAGAGATAACCTATTAATAGCGAGACACTTCTTTTTAGTTACTCATTCGGTTTGTCATATGGCATTTTTCCTGAGTGGGGTTAACAACTGCAGTTTTTTATTTCATTTGTTTCCGGAGCAAATTATTTAAAATAAAATAATAGTAAAATATTTTAATAACTAGAAAAAGATCGATTTCCATTGTTTTCTTAGGATATCTTATATATCATTATCTAATCTGTGATATTCTTTATTGGAGAATAATATTAAAAAAAATATATATCACTTGTTTATGAATATAGTAAAATTTTATTAAAATAAAAAATTTATTTCTTTAAATAAAAAACTTAGTTTGGAAAAAAAAATTCTAAATAAAAAATTATTTAAAATATATGCGATAAATTCAATTTAGATAATTAAATTCTATTAAAAGTAATTTATAATTGAGTTGAATTATACATAATACTTTGATACAATTCAGGTACTACAAAAAGAATTTCGTATTATTTATATTTTATTACACTATTTTACTTTCATGCATGTGCTCAGAAATCCATATATATGTATATATAGCTAATATGCAGGTACTTCTTCAGAAAGTGAAATTTAGCTATCTCCCATTTAAGTTTTATTAAATGTAAAAGATTAAAAAAAATAAATAATCATATCTAAAATTTTGAATCAGTTTAATTCTGAAGTGTAGTTATATTTAAACTATATGCCTTTTTATCTTTATGATAAAATTCTTCAAATCAAAAATTCTTTTTGTACAGTGCGCAGATAATTCTCTAATGATACACCAAAGTCATTTGAGTGTTCAAAAATTAAAATTAATACATTATATGATGTTTTAAACATGGACTAATGTAAAAAAATGATCTGAATCTGAAAAGAATCTACTTGAATATTCAGATACAAATATTATTTATGAAAGAATTCGAAACAACGAAAATTCGAAATCAGAGAAAATTTCATAATGTACTAGACTTCTTTACAAAGTACATTATGTGAGAATTCTAAAGGCTCGAATTGTTTCTTCTCCTAGACATTTTCTGAACTGAAAGAAATGGAATGTAAGGAAAAGAATTAAAATCCAAAGCGATTTGTTCCAAATTTGTATTTATTGGCGAATTATCATATAGTTTGAATTATGGCATCCAAGTTTTTTGGTTTTCAGTTTTATTGGAATTCAGTTCCATATTCGTTCGGAAAAGATCAAATTACAGACAACACAGATTAAATATACGAATTGGACTGGTATATAAGAAGATATAAAGACTTACATATCATTCAGAATGCCAATTTGTAGATCTATGGGCATATAAATAAGATATTATGACCTCATGTTTAGTTTAATGTTTTAGTCATTGTAAATTCATTTTTTAAATGCATAATACTAAACAGAATGGAGTTTGTCTTATGGAAACTATTTTTGAAGCTGGAACAGCTATAGAGTGGTCGAGATACACTTCCGACATGAATTTAATTTATTATGTTTGGGATACATTCGAATTTGGCTACGAAGCGAAACCAAGATCTCCTTTTATTGTTTGAGACTTAGAGATTGCATTTGTTCAGGGTAAGAATTATGTTCCTCACTCTTATAGATAACCTCATCGCATCTCTCAAAAATAAATGTTAAGCTATTTGAGTAAGATATATGGTCATATGAATTATCTTCCATCAGTTCCAAGAAATAATTTTTCTATGATTTTAATGTAACTGAATGGTTTTAATGCAGTGTTTCATGTCCTTTCAATAAAACTCCTATTCAATTTTTGGTATCTTTACATCTTAATAGATAAAATACTTTTTTATGCTTTTATAGATAAAATAAAATTTATTTACATGGTTTCTCGCAATTCCACATAAAAAATATGATATTTAATGGTGAAAACCCTAACTATACCGCTCACAAAGTAAAATTGTTCACGTAGTGAAATTCAATCGAATATACATAAGTAAAAATGTAATTCTTAATTTAATTAAAATTTTACGTACAGAGTTTTAGAATTTTTGAGATTTCATCTATTCTATATTTTCAATTCTAATCATAAAATAACAACATGGTTATTTTTCCAAAAACAGAGAATTCTATAATAGATGCTGAAGTAACGTACTTTACCAGAGCTATAAGCTGTGAATGGGCCTTAAATTATTAATTTTTTCTAAACAATGATAAAATCTCAGATCAATGTTAGATATCGGAACTAACTTCAAAAGTAAATATAACTTTAAGTAGTTAAGTCACACGTCTCCTATCAAAAGCCCTAATAATCACATTTGTTAGAGCGTAATTCTGCTGGTCGTGCAGACAAGGCTATTAAGTGTTCGAAGGTGTTCATTGAGGTGTTAAACCATGCTGACACCAGTGCCATAACCAGACGCGGTTGAGAAAATGCGGCTCAAATCCAATTGAGGTAGTCTCTCAGATCTTGGGCTTAAGTTCATGGTGTTTGCTGGCCAAAGGAATACAATAAACTCATCCTGACAGTCTTCGCATTAAGCATGAATTTGGAAGTTGAATGGCACGATCCATTTTCCAGCTGGTAGAAGCTATCCTCCTGAAAAAAAAAATAAAGAATTCATGTGTAGAGGTAGATTTGGTCCACAAGGAGAGATGTGTATTTATTCATAAGAGTATTTTTCCAACATTCTGATTTTTAATAGCTCAAAATATGACCCAATTGCAACATAATGAGTTCTTTCAATTATAAATTATCAGTGAAAAATGCTAATGATAGAATGCTATGTATCAAGCAAATACAATGAGAAAAATGAATATTAAAATCTTTGAAATATAAATTTAGAAAATATTGTATATTAGAAAAAAATGCAAAAACTGTTTTTATCTTCCTTGGCATCGAATTCAAAAGACAGTGCATATCAAATCACGTAACTTCAATACCATGCCACAATTTAAGATCTATCTTACTATCGTATGGTTTCATGCAAGTCCCATGGCAATCACTAAACATATGCTTTCAGTTACTGATGAAACACAAGGCAGTAATGATTTGAGCAATTAAATATCTTTTATATCAAGGATTGTAGGGATATTATCATTAAGCAGCATGCATTGTACTGCCAAAATGTTATTTTAAAGGTAACTCCAAGATATTTCAAAGTCACGAACCTTAACATATAAGGATATCAAGAAGATATCAAGTCATGTTTCCTATGTTGCATCATATTACCACTCCAAACAGTGGCTAATATAGCAAGTCCAAATCTATGCTGACAATATGCATTTCCTACTATGATATAAAGTATATATGAAGACATCCCGAAGCTGTATGCAAAATGGAATCCAATTGAAGCAATTAATTGACAGAATTCCTACGATAAAAAATTAACACCATCCAGATTTTTAGTTTGGCAGTTAATGGAACTACTCATGTCTGTAATGAAGCATAAAGAGCGAATAATGCCAGTACAGTGAAATTGGTTCTACGTTATTACAAAAGTCATCACGCAGCCGATGCAGGCAATTGTCTTGCAAACACCCCCATTTTCTCAATCCCCATCTTCTCGACTCTAAGAGTTATTTTTGACCGACCAATTTTGTGCTCTAATGATTCGACCAATGATTCGTTGACATCAGTCACAATTTTGGTAGGTCACAATTCGATCTCAATTAAGGTCGAAGACATGCTGACAAGTGTTTCTACTTTTCATGCGAGTAATAACAACAATATTCTTATTTCCAAGCAACTTTCTTTTGTAAATAATGTCTACAATATCTATTATGTAAATAATGCCTTAACTCATATTTTATAATGCCTTAACAATCTTCCCAATTGTTAATAGTTTCATCATGTAAACTGATGTTTATAAGTTACATAATTAATTGAATGCTATTGTCGGACTTACAGCAGTTCTTAAAGTCAATTTAGTTGTATTGGGAAAAATATCCCTTCCCATTTGCAATCAAAATTTACTTCTTTTGATAACTGCCCCAAGGAACTCGTGAAGATGTGGGGTGCACGAAGTGTAGGGGAGATAGCTCCCGTTAACCTTATAATACAGTCGGGGGTCTCTCTACACAGTTATACATGTATTTATTCCCAAGCAATGCTCAAATGAAATTTCTACATGTGAAAAATTTGCTGTACATGTTGTAGATAACATTATCACATTTTGCTTTATATCTCACACAAAATTCGTTGTTAATTAAATCCTTTCCATAACACCATGTCCTATTTATCATGTAAACTTTTACTGTGAGGTGTGTCATATTTCTGATTTTGGAATTTTAATAAACATAGCGTAATTATTTATAGTAATCCTATAAAACTTATCTGTAGACTTTTGAATTTGGAAATTCGCATTAGTACTTACTCTTTTTTTAGAAGTCACGTTTGAAAGTTTTAAATCCTGCAAGCATTTTACTTTGTCCAGTTTCTTATTGAGATTTTTTTGTCGAGTGCCAGCCAATATGGGGTGTGCTGCTCCACTTTTCCAACTGAACCATAATTTGGTGTGGAGTCCGACTTCTTCAGTACACACATGCCATAGGTACCCGTCCTTAGGGTAGGCAACCATTCATACAAGGAAAGGACTAAGACATGAAAGAGAGAAAGTACGTCGATGTCCGAACCGGAATTCGAACCCAGGATCTCCCTTCTGCAGTCACGCACGCAGACCACTAGACAGGGGTCAGCATCGAAATTTTAATGATTTGAGTAATTAATAATTATATGAAAATTAAGATCATGTGTATAAAAATATTTTCTATGGTTATTGATTTTATTTGAAATGAAAAATCCAGAATTATATAGTCATTAAGTGTTATATCTCATCATGAAGAACTTCATTATTTTAAATTGCATGAAAAGTAATAATATAAAGAAACTTCGTTAAAATTAGAACGCTAATACCCAATTTGTTTATTTTAATCTCTCTATCTCATCAAAAATTCCAATCAATGTAAGTGCACTTCAATGATTATTACGAAAAATGCAACACACATACGACTTAAAATCACGTTTGTGTTGAGTAAAATGTGCAATTGCAATTTATTTAATCATTGGATGACGAAATCATTTCATTTCTCACCAACCTCTTCAATCTACTTAGAAATTACTGATTATCAGATTTTCATTCCGTAAGCGAATTTTTACAACTTATGTTGCTTTTTATTTTTATTTTAAATAATTAATAGAAAATACTTTTTAATCAGATAATATTTTTAATATACGTATGTATTTGTAAAATATACTATGTACTTAAAGTTATGCAGGTAAAAATCTGAAATTATTTTTAAGGCAGAAAAAGGATTATTTGTGTTGATTTTTAATTACACTGATTACATATATTTAAAGTGAAAACTATCTTATAATTTAATAATATGATGATTATATACACACATATATATGTACATATATAAACTTTCTCTATAATATTGATTCTTATTTTAATATCAAAATCCAAAGCTCAAATAAATTTCAATACAAAGAATTTTAAATAGGCCACCCAACCTGTCTAGTTTAACGTAACTAACTACGGATGGGTAGGACTTGGATTCGAATCTCGGTTCGGGCATTGATGTACTTTCTCTCTGTTTCTTGTCCTTTCCTTATATGATGGATGAATGTGGGCCGCCCTATAAACGGGTTTGTGGTGTCGTGGGCGATGCTACTCATACCTCCGTGACTTGGTTCACAGGTGCTCACCGGTTAACGATAAAAATGAGTAACAGTTTCCGGTATTATTGCGGCAAATGGGCTAATGTGCTTACTTGCTCAAGGGTGTCCGCCATTAGAAAAAAAAAGAATTTTAAATAGATAAAAAATTGCTCTCTTCATTTATTTCTTTTCAATTTTTTATTCAATTTTAATATACTGTGCTAAATATTCGCTATATCGCAAAAATTAAATTATTATAATTTAACTTTGTTAAAATTTACACTTTAATAATTAAATTCTCTTTTTATCTTTAACTGAAATATTTATTACAGATTTTTCTTTCTTATTTGAATAAGACGACAAAATTCTTATTAATCCTTCATGTTTCCATATATATATATATATATATATATATATATATATATATATATATAAAGGAATAATCCAAATAAATTTTGTTTCCATAACATAACTAAATTTTGATTCAATAAGTAATAATAATTAAATACAAAAATTCATCATTTTTGATTAAAAGAGAAATCTCTTAATTTTTCTCAGAAAATTGGTGAGTTTTCATTGAAAATAGTACTTTTTTTAATCTGAGAATTTTAAGCTTGCATTTGAATAGATTTTATAATTTTTACAAATAAAATTCTACTACAAATAATTTAATTCTATTGAATATTTGAATTAGAATAGTAAGAATGTAATATTTTAATTAAAGACTGAAAATATACTATGAAATTTCAGTAAGTAAAATAGAGTGGAAAGAGTAGAATATATTTCGGTTGATAAATCCACTAAAAATTCCGGTTATAAAATGCTTCTATGATTCATAAAAATGAAAGAAATGCGATATTTACTGAATTATGTAATAATTTATAAAAAGAAAAGAATTCTAAGTGAAAAAATGTTTTTATCACCAGATAACCAAAAATGGGTTTCATTATCTTGAATTATCTAAACCTAAGTATATATCGATTATTTTCTTATCATAGTTAAGTTGATTCAATGATTCATTTATGGCGAAGAGCACGTCACTGTGACGCAGGAGATGACATCACGACGAACTATCTATAACGGAAGAATTTTTTGGCTTGTCTCCCTCTAACTCCACGAACCAAAATATTTTCTGGGAAGAAGTTTTCGATTAAAAAATTTTATCACAAGCAATTTAAGAAAGGAAGTGAGAAACTGATGATATATATTCGTGATTGCTTAATATATTTAATATTTTATGAAAGTATATGTTTTGAAATATTGAGAGTAAATCGGTTGAATAAATTATTTCGAAGAACATCAATTGTTAAAAATATGGATATGTTAGCCATAGAGTTTTTTTTTTTATTTGAATTTCATTGAAAATATTAAGAACTAATAAAAATATTGAAAAATCCAAGAAAAATATTCCATGTTGCAAATTTTTTTATAAAACAAATATTACATGAGTTCGTAAATTATTTGCGAATAATCTACATAACAAACCATATGTAATATAAAATCATATATTGTTTTGTTTGTTATGTAAGCGTTGGAGCCAAACAGATTATTATGTATATTATGCATTTACATTTTATACATAATCTATTACAATCTTCATTTTAAAATTATTAATTCTGAGCATTTATTATTATGAAAAAATATTCTTTATATATATATTTCTTCATTACATTCGTGTTTTATATTTCAAATGTAAGAAAATTTTTGATATAATTATCAATATCTCTTAAAAATTATGAAAAATTAATTATAATATTTTCATTTTAAGATTTTTTATAAAATAATCCATAAAGACTCTTAGTAAAAAATTAATTATCTATTGTTTCAGAAATCTACTGTTTCTTCGACAATATTAAATATTTTAAATAATCGCTATAACGATTGATTCTAGCTTTTAATAAATGTAAGAAATTGGACACTGTTTTTTTTATGTGTGTGCGTGTTAATGTTGCTAATGAAACTTACTTGTTTTACAGGTTTCTTTTAGCACAATTCTTGAATGTGGCTTATTACCCATGAAATGTCTAACTAGAAAGAAATACATTAGTTAAGCGTTCAAGTTCGTTAGTTCTACGATTATTTTTTGCACGCAATACTAGTTACAAAGGAATTCACGGTTTAAAGTGGATTCCACATATTACAGATATTCATCTTTGGGAAGGGAATTGAACCTATGAATTTCTAAACTGAAGGTCATGGAGTTAATTCTTCAGCTGACTGCACATCAAACAACAGAGTGAATAAATACACGCTACGGCTTTTGGGATTTTAAAGAGAAATTTTGAAATTGAATTCCGAAAATAATTGTGTTTTTAAACAATACGATGATTATATGAGAAGAAATTTAAATAAATTAAATACATTTATATTTTTAATCCAAATGTATTAAAAATGTGTTACACTTTTATTTTCGTAATAATTAAAAATTATTTTCCGTTAATCTCTTTACCTCAGCTCTCCATAAAAATATCTTTTAAAAAACGTAAATTAAACTTTACAATATCGATAGTTTTTTTTTTCACACAATATTTAGAAAAATGTTAAATAAAGAGAAACAGCAGTTAAATTAATGTCTAAAATCAATGTGCGTGTGTGTGTTTGAAAATTATCAATTCATTAATTAACTATTCTTCTTAAAGCAATTGAATAAAATATATATTTTGCATATGTACTTTATAATAGCTAAAAACATAAAAATTTCATTTGCGCCATTATTAATTTTTTACGTTTAACCTCTTAGAATCAGATAATCTCAAACCTGATATAGTCATAAGACTTAAAAGTCTTAAATTTATTTTATGATATACATGCAAACTGTATAATAAGATCCATATGCAGTTTTCATGTATGACAGTTAAATAAGCTGTGTATGTTGCTTATTATATTGTACATTTCACGATATAATAAACAACATAAAAAGTCTTTGTAATTTATTTTTTTTTACTTTAAAAGGACGATTTCAAGGAACATGCTTAATGTCATCAATCTTGATGCTTAAAGAAAGATTTTTCGGATTTTATTTTCCACAAAATTGTTCAAAAAACCTTATTAGCAAATAATATGAAGCTTAAATAATAATAATAACTAAAATAGGACATAAAAACACAGGTTTAAAATGCTTTTATTTGTTTCTAAATCGTAAATGTAATTTTGCAAATCGTTATCGCATTGAAATATATGGAACTAAATTTTTGTTACTTTAGAAATATGCCATAGTAACCTCGGAAAACTAGTTTTATTATTTAATTGCATTCTAAACTGTATCGCTTAACATTTTAAATGGAATGTAGTGGACATAACAGAGGATTACATCTTCCAATTCTAACAAATTGTTCACGTTATCCTCGTAAAATGCTATTTTAAAAAGTAACTATATTAAAGTAATGTAAAGGTAAAGTAACTATTAACTTTACCTTTACTAGTGTCTAATAGCGCTTGTGTGGCAATATTGTATGTAGAATTATTTCTCCGTGGTTATAGCTTTTTGAACTACTTTATAGAAACTAATATCCTGTTATCTCTTGTCAAGTTTGATAATAATTGACTCAGTAGTTTTAAAGCTTTTTAAAATAAAACTTTAATAGTAACAACACAACACATTAATTTCTTAAACATGATGGCCCGAATGACTTAAAAAATAATGATTACTTATAAAATTTGTTTTTGTTGAAAAACAATAATAATAAATATATAAGAATAAGAAATTGATACTCATAAACAGATATGTATGCTCATAAACAGTTTTATCATGAGCTTCAAAGTGGATTTATCACTTAAAATGAATATAAAGATACATATGAATCATAAAAAGTTGAAGGTGAAAACAGTATTATAGCAAATAAAAATTTGAGAAAAAAAGATATTTAAATAAGAATATAATACAATTTAAATATTATGCATACATATAAACTGAATCGGCGCTCTTTAAAATAAATAATAAATTAGAATTATTCTATAATTTAAATTCATTTTTTATTTTAAAGAGCACCGATTCAAAATTTGATGTGCACAAAATTAGAATCTAATGCTTATGTGCAATTTTTTACCATTCTTTTTATTTATCACAAAATATGTCTGAGCAATTACTCAAATTTTGCAATTCTATTTAATTTTATGATGAGGTTCAAAGCGGATTTAACATTAAAACGTTAAGCTTCTATGAGTATTGAGGATACATAGTTGTACCATGGAACAATGGAGATTAAAATAAATAAATAAAAATTAAAAAAAAAAAAGAATTTTAGAAAATAAAGTGAAAAAATATGTTTAAATAAGAATTTTATAAATTTATTATATAATATAAATTCATTCTTTATTTTAAAGTGCGCCGATTCAATATTTGATTTGCACAAAGTTAAAATCTAATGCATATGTGCAATTTTTTACCATTCTTTGTAATTACCACGAAACATATCTGGCCAATTACTCAAATTGCAATTCTGGTTAGTTTTATGACGGGTTTCAAAGCGGATTTAGAATTGAAAATGTTAAGTTTCTATGAATATTGAGATTACATACGAATCCTGGAACAATGGAGATGGAAAAAATATTAAATTATATATTATAAAAATATTAAATATTATAAAAATATTAAATATTATAAAAATATTAAATATTAATCTTTATTTGCTGAATTATTAATTATAGCAAATAAAGATTTGAGAAAAAAATATATTTAAATAAGAATTTTATAATTTTATTATATAATATAAATTTATTCTTTATTTTAAAGAGGGCCGACCAATAGAAGTCAAATTCTAGTGCATACGTTCAATTTTTCACCATTCTTTATGTTTACCACGAAACATGTGGCCAATTACTCAAATTTTGCAATTCTGGTTAGTTTTATGATGCGGTTTAAAGAGGATTTAACATTTAAAATTTTAGGCTTTCATGAATATTGAGGATGCATAAAAACCATGGAACAATGGAGGTGAAAAAAAAAACATTATAGCAAATAAAAATTTGAGAAAAAATATGTTTAAATAAGAATTTTATAATTTTATTATATAATATAAATTCATTCTTTGTTTTAAAGAGTGCCGATTTGATTTGCACGAAGCTAGAATCTAGTGCATACGTGCAATTTTTGACCATTCTTTATGTTTATCACGAAACATGTCTGGGCAATTACTCAAATTTTGCAATTCTGAAAGCTGTCCCATACAGGAACTTGGCAAGTCAATGCACCTAATACGTGACAACCACACCATCTCCACTGGGTGACTCGATTTTGAGAGGACGATTTATTGGAATATCAACCTAGAAAAGTCGAATTGATTTTTACTTTTATTATTTTCACAGTGATACTTTATCATCACGTGAAACGTTCGTGAACACAACGAAAGGTTTGTTTTCTCTTTCAAAAGCACTCCTGCTTCACGTGTCCTGATATCTCTCTATCGATTGCATTCTACAACTAGAAAAAGGTTCTATTTACGGTAAATCGAATGATTTTGGGGTGTAGACCATATCACCCGAATGATATCGCGAGTAGTAGAAACTATGTAGTCAAGAGTTTATCTCCAGTCATAGTAACAAATTCGATTATTTGTCAGGTTCACACGTGGTAATTTTTTTATTTCTTGCTGTATTTTCCCAGAAGAGATATTTAATCAAAAGTGCAACTGTACCCGTATTCTGATATTTGTTTACATAGTGTTTTTGCAATGCACTGCAAAATCTAGCAGAAATTTCTCGATGCGAAAATGATGCATTGCTTGAAAAGTTTTTTTATTATACGAGCTTCAA
Organism: Latrodectus geometricus; assembly: GCA_026290005.1. Lineage (NCBI taxonomy): Eukaryota > Metazoa > Arthropoda > Arachnida > Araneae > Theridiidae > Latrodectus > Latrodectus geometricus. The sequence goes on along the minus strand of JAPDSC010093599.1, from coordinate 2,475 downwards.
CCTACTTGAGAATTTTGCGCAACTGAAAACCACACTTTTTAAACTTTTTCCCCATGAATAAATATTTACTCAAAATAACTTCACCTATTACTCAATTTTCTAGACAGAATAATTATATTCAATCCCAACAGGAATATTTTAGATTTTCCTTTCATTTGATAGAAGCCAAAATGTTAAATTCGTAAAATTTTCATATACAGCAATCATTCCAAATTAACGAACACCAATTTTTTATTATTAATTATTACTTTAGCTTAACCATCGAAATAGATCCAAACTTTAATCTATTCGATGTTTTGTAAAATTCGCTGCTATCTGTGAAAATGTTTAATTCTTTCAAATTTATAATAAATGTATGCGAATAATTTGAGTCTAATGTGAAATTTTAGATATATATAAATATAGCATTAATTTTTTGTTCCTATCTTTTTAGGGCATCAGAATTTTAATTTATTAATTATTTTGTATAATTTACCATTGATGTTTTCACTTAAAATAGAAAAAGAATAAAAAATAGCTTATTCGAATGCCCAACCGAATAAATGAGCCAAAGTTTATACGATCGTAAAGATAAAAATATCCCCAATTAGAGATATAATAGCAATAAATTACATTTTTTATACTACTAACGCAAGAAATTTATGTGGGAGTTTGAACAATTATCAAGAAATAATATAAAAAAAAAAAAAAAACTAAGCCATAATCTTTTCAAGTTTGAATAATTAAGTGCGGCATTTCAATTGAAACAGTACATGGCAACATGTTCAGGTGTGAAATAGTACATGACAATATGTTAACATCCAATTTTTCACAAATATTTCTCCATAAACTAACTTATATTGTAATATGAAAAATTAATTTCCAGTAATTATGTGATACCTATAACTGAAATGCATTTCTCATGTTTTACTTTAACCGAATATTCAAATGATTTTATGAATCGAACCTTATAAAATCCTCATATTAATATAATGAAGCATAAACTCGCTGATAAATAGTAACAGGTGTAACTTTAATTTTTATGCAAAGTTAAATAAGCCTTATTTTAAGTGCATATTAGTTTGGGGAAAAAGTTATCCATTATTTTTTCGGTAGACGTCTGTAGTGATCGCTATCTCGTGAGGTATCTATCAAACAATTTCAAATTTATGCTCATTGGAAAGGTGACATTTGACACTAAAATATTCTCTTGCGGTTTTTTGTTTGATTAATTCAGTTATGAGTACAAGGTCTTAAAAATAGAAGACAACAAACAGAAAATTCGATACATTTTAGTTTTTCTTTTACAATGGCGAAAATGCTAACCAGGTGGATAAAATGTGAAAGGTGTTTATCGTCCTATATATGACTGTAACAACCAGTTACGCACAATTTTGGTTTCGTCGATTCCATTTGGGTATTCGGATGCTAAAGATGCACCTCGCGTGGATACAACATCGTCGAGAATGTCAATAAAATATCAAAAATTATCAAATTTGACAGCATGTCAGTAGTCGTGGCTTCGCACAAGAATTAAAAATCTAGATGAAAACTGTTTTAAACCTTTTAACAAAGCGAATCTGAAAGAATAATATAGAATTTGTGGTGCAAAATTTATTTTTCTAACTCATTTAATTCATTTTATCTCAATAAAAATCTAAAATAATAGTGGAAAAGTGACAATTTTTCAGGAATTAAAATATGACATGTTGAATTACTGAGTTATAGATATTAAACATTCAATCTCGTATTAAAAACGTAGAATAATTCGTAATAAGTATATTATTTTGCAGAATTTAAAAAACCTATTTTATCAATTAACAAGTTACAATTTCATGGATATTTCTATAAAAGGCCATTAAAAAAATAGATTATAAAATGAGTATATTGATGAAAATTTTAAAAATTTGATACCTAAATGAATAAGTTTATCGATATTTTTTATCATAATATATAGAAAAACTTATTCATTTATCCATCATCATTATATCATTTTATAATGTAGGGCAGCTTAATATATATCTATCATTTTAATATGATAATAAATTTTACAATGTAGGGCAGATTAATTTATAATATTTGTAAAAAAATGAATTAACTCATTCTATATTTGAAGCTTTTTTTAAGATTTAAAAAATGTAATATATTTCATTTATATAAAATGTTAAAATTAAATGAATAAAAACGCTCTTTACACAGTATTTTTTAATGTTAAACAATACATCAATACATGGGAGTTGTTTTTATTACATAATAATAATTATTATACATATATATATTTATGCATACAAATTTTTAAAATAAAATGTTAATTATAAAAATCGTTTGGAGTGTCCCAATAATTTTGATTTAAATTAGCTCATTCAAAGTTTTGCTCTAACTCCTTTCTTTCCCAATTGGACATCTGCCATTTTGGTTGGTTATCAACTGGTAGATGATCATGGTCTTGCGTAAAATGTATATTTTTGTATCACTGTATACACAAACAGATGAGCA
>JAPDSC010093597.1:5995-16107 GCA_026290005.1 Latrodectus geometricus | reverse complement strand
TTTTTTTTAAACATTTTAATTCATTTATTACTTTGATAAATTTAATTGCATTCCATTTTAAAAATAAAATAAAAAATTAATCAATTCATAAAAAATTAAAGAACCGCTAATCTATTAAAAAGTAACATTTCGTTTTTAATCTGCATTTTAAAAGAAATATAAAAAAGATAATATGATAAAATGATTTATATCTTATTTTTATCTGCATTTAATACCTCGAAGTAAATAGAATTATGATTTTTTGCTTAAAAGGAGGGTGAGAGATTAAAATTTTTTAAAAATCATAAAGCTAAAAAATTAGATTAAGCAAAATGCAATAAAAATTTCACTTTAATATAATCCTATCCTTTGTCTTTTTTTTTATGTAAATTATTAGACAAAGGCAATAATGAACTTGAGCTTAGCGACAAAAATTATATGTTACACTCAATAAAACAAATTAGTGCATCTTAAAAACCTCTTATTTTTCAACGATTCTTACTTTAATTTTTTTTGAGGTTTTAGTGGAAGTTGATAAATATGATTGTGTGTGTGTGTTTAAAATACAAAGTATAACAATTTTGATGTTGTGTTTTTGATCAAGATTAAGCATTAAATTGTGATTATCATTTCAATTAATATGATAAATTTACATCGGATTAATATATTAAATCTATATATCACTTTAATTGATCACTCTTATTCAAGTCTGAATATAATTCTGTAAGCAAATTTCTCAGACAACATAGTTAAATATTATATTTAAATATATTTCTTCTGAAGCAAGTATTTTCTTATTGAAAAAAAATATATTTCATTTGAATGAAAGTTTATAATAATTTTAAAGCATCAAAAAGGAATCTGTTTTCTTTTTCTCCAATATGTATATTTAATGAATCAAAGAAAATGTGATTAATTGCTTTCAAGCAGGAAAAATAACTGCAATCAAAATTGCTCAATAACTTTGAGTATCAAATTTTGCATATTCATAGTTAATATTTCAACTTTATGATTCACTGTTTTCAATGAAGGGGAATCTTTATTTTCAGACATAAGTTATATCAAAGATGTTTCTAATCTTCAAAAAAAAAAAAAAATATAAAAAAAAAAAAAACCCTCAGGATAACAAACAAACAAAAAACCATAATTTATTATTAGCACAAATAAACAAGTAAACTTCTTACAATTCAATTCACTTACACACACACACACAGACACACAAGCCCTGTGGTGTAGCACGACAGCCCATAGGAAACCCAAGGCTCACATCGATTTCCTTGACCAAGGGCTCTGGGTTCGAAGCATGTGTCCCGGTTAGGTTGTTAGCCAAACTCCCTGTGTTTACATCCCAAAAAATCTTGTTAGTTTTAGTTACTTTTCTGCTCTCTAAAACATATTTTACGATATATTATATTTTTCTTTACCCTTTAATGAATTGTTTCCTAAAATGTTTGCGTTACTTAACTTATAAAACGAGTTATAAATAAAATGGTGATATATTATATTTTTATCCTTAAGCAGAAAAGAGCCAGTACATCAAAATGATGTATACAAATTCTTTACAAAGTATTCGTGTATGCAGATATTTGCTAAAATTCTGTTATTAACCCTTTGCATGATTTTTTCTTTATTGGTGAAATAAATCAAGTTGATATAATTCATGTTCAAAATTAATGGAAAAATGGTTAAAAAAAAATCTTAGTATATATTTATAGTATAAATTTAGCAAAAAACAATATGCTAAAAATTTCCATCATCATCCAAAGTTAGCTTAGTACTAAATAGAAATAAAAGAGGAAAATAACAGAAACACGTGTTACAAACCTTTCTTCCACTCATTTTCAATTTTTTAGCATTAGAAACTCTAATATAATAAAACAAAACTATAAACGAAATCATACGTTTATTGCAACTACAACAAACAGCGGAATGAGACAACTTTAAGCTCGTTTCACTGATAATGACACTTGTTTATTTTTGACAGCTATGTTTCTTTTTATGCAATGGACATTAAAAAGGTATCCAAATACGATCAACTTAAAGTGAACTTGTTCTTTTATATAATTTTTGGGCATTATAGGTTAAGATGGAAATTTCCACCATTATACAAAGAAGGGTTAAAAATATGAATAATTTCTTCAAATCAAATGGTATTTTTTCAAGTCATATGGTGTGGAAAATTTAATACCTACAAAATTCGTTATATAACGATAAAAATGATAAAAATCACTGCGTCTTGAAAGTATGAATGATGAAAAAATCAGTTGCTTGTGTATCCACCATTGATGCATATAGCTACAGTAGTATCTCAGCATAGAATTAGGTATGTATTCTTTAAGTATAGCAGTAGATGTGGAGAGCTTCAACATTTGGTCAAAATTGATATGATGTAGAAGTAGGTATTTCCTCCCAAGTTCGTTATTTTCGAGTATGGACCACAATTTTTTGATTATTTTTCAGCAGTTTCTCATTCTGGTATTTCCAAGACTGAATTTACAATAGTAATTCCAAATACAACGTGGATTTAACAATCCAGTAATAACAGATAAGCATCATAGTTGTTTGTTTTCTTCGAGCAATATCCTAATTTCTCCGAAGAGTAATCTGCAATCCCCAGACTACTATTATTTCTCGCTTGCAAATCTCTCGAGGGGATGTCTCCTCTCGATGACACTCCATCTCCAATGATGTATGTAAACAGTTGCTACTAAAATGCATCCATTGTCTCGTGCATTGAAGTTGGGAAATTCTATAAATTTTATTTTGTCGTTGTCATTGTTCAAGTGTGCAATCTCTTCACCTTTCATACAGTGATTTTAGGTGACCTTACCGTTGCCCATTATTCACATATGCTCCCATGATGCAGTAATAAAAATAATGCAGATCTGATCTCTGTAAGAAAATGATTTAAATTTCTAAGATGGAAAAAATATTGCGAGCATCTATATGTTTAAGATTTTAAATTAAATCACTCTCAAGTACGTTAAAAATATTAAAATAGAAGTTTGATTTTATATTTTAAGTAAGATTTTCTAAAAAAATGCTCCCTTATGTGATTATTCTATATAGATTACTCTTTTATTAGGTAATCAACTAAAATCTTTGAATTGAGTTAATTCAGAAACTGTATATATTTTTGCCTAGATAATTTAAAAGATAATAATCGATAAAATAAGCACTAATTACTCTTAATAAATTGCTTAGACTTAAACATAATAATGAATATTAAAATTTTACATAAAATTGATTGCTAAAAGAAATTAAGATTAATTTTTATTCCTTAAAAAAATTAGCTCTATTTAGTATATACACTTTATTTCTATCACAATGCAAAATTTTTAAATTTATATTAAATTAGTTGCAAAATATTCTAAAAAAGACAACTTCTTAATAAATGTATTTACAATCTTCATTATTTCTGATATTTTAAACAAGAGTATTTAATGTTAATTATTAATTAAATAGAAAGTTCCATAGCTTTTAAGCAACAAAATATGTTTCTCTTGAAACATTATTATCGAAATTTGTTTTTTAAATATCAATAAATGAAATATTTATGGAAGTACTAGCTTGAATTTTATAATTAAATATATTTTCGTATAAAAAATATTTACATTAATGAGAAAATTAAAAAATAAACTTCTTAGAGTTTGATCACGAAATCAATTTAGCAGTTTATTATGAAAATTATGTTTAATGACTTAGAAATTATCCATAAATTATCCCATTATACTATTTTGTACTAAAAAAATAATTTTATAATTAAATAATACTTACAAGTAAATATATGTAAAAGAAAATATTATCACTTATGATATTTATATTAAAATTTTATGTTTACCCTAATCATAATTATAATGTATCTTAAAAATTCTATAATTATTATGGTGGTATTTTTATAAAAAAAATTAAATACTTGTAACGTTTTATAAAAAAATTAATTACATTTTCGAACTTATACGAACTGAAAAAAATATTAATAATATATAAAGTGTTATTGATCATATTTTTTTACATAAATTATTATTATAATTATTATAAAACTATTATACATCTTGTGATAAATAAATTAATAATTAAATATATTAATTACAAAAAATTAATGTTATACATATGATGCTTAAGATCTAAATTACAAACATTAATGCAATATTCGTTAATAATTTCGGTATCAATTATTGGCAACATTAAGTTTCCTTACAAATATTCTTCAATAATATACATAACAAAAATAAGATATTACTTAATCCAGATATTAAAAATAGATTATTTATTTATATGTAATGTTTGGAAGGATCAAATTTATTAGCATTGAAATTAAAATTACATTTATTAATTTGTATTTAAAAATGAATAAAAGAAGAAATTTAAGAGTTGGCGTAAATAGGTGTTCACATATTTAGATATTTTCTAAATAAAACCATTTTGTTGAATCATTAGATTTTATGCGGAAATTTGTAACATATTACAACATAGAAATATTTTTAGATTATATCATAAATACTTATGTATTATTCCGTAAAACATTTCCAGATATATCTTTAAATTATCGGACTTTGCACATATATATTAAACACAAATCTAACTTCTTCAACACACAAGTGAAATACATTTTTCATTTTCAGACATTCTATTTTAACAAAAAATATTAAGGTGGCCTAAGACTTCATAAAGAAATATTTTAATAACATACTTAAAGCAAAAATACAAATGACATAAGTTGTAACTATTACTCTCCTTAAATAATTCTCATGATTTACTTTTTGAGTAGCCAAGTCCATTATACGAGTGCAAGATTTATTTATAAGATTGGTTAATGCATATGAAAAAATGTATGCATTTAATGATTTAATATTTTTAAGTGATATACTGTAAAAACTAAAAAAATTGCTATAAATTTGCTGCGAATTTAATTAAATTGGTCACTTTTATAATATTTAAATATTAAGTTACACCAATATGTAATTTAAGGTATTTACAACTGATATTTATCATTTAATAAGTGTCGCAATCTGTAGCAGCCTGATTGGTTATGGTATTATTCTCACTGCCAGATGGTAGTATATTCGAATCCCGGCTTAATTGAAGATTCTTAATTCTTTCTAAATGTGGCACGTTTAATTGATAGTGGTTGCAATGTTCTCCTAGTGAAACTACACAAGTCAACTCTAACGCAGTCTTTTGATTAATATCTGTTTCTAAACTACGAAATGTCTTACCCATGGCTACCACGTAATTAGAATAGACCAATTTTTGATAAGATGTAAGAAATTATACTCTTACAACAACAACATGTCAAATGTCAAGTATTGAAATGCTGTCTAGTGATGAATTGATTTCTATAAACTATCTCGTCAGTATCAACTTACATAAGGTGACTAATTAAATTTGGTGGAGATTAAATCACTTGATTTTACCACCACATTTGTAAGATTTATTAAGCTCATGATTCAACATTAACACAATATGAACAAATAAAGTTTTTAACAAAAATGCAATCTATTATTTTATGAACGGATTAATAATGTTCCTATATATATATATATATATATATATATATATATAAATATATATATATATATATATTTCTTTGGAAATCGATTTATTACTATACAAAATAAAAAATAAAGATTAATCTCATTAAAAAATTAATTTAAAAAAATATTTAGTTTTATAAAGCATATCTATTTTACACGGTAAAATGTTAAGAAACTTGTTTTAGACTTTAAACATTTCAAACTTAAATGCTCCGATTACAGTACACTCTCAAATGACCCTTTAATAACAAACGACGCACTTACTCTAGAAGCAATGTTAACATAAAAATAAAAGCAAGTGGTAGCAATCTACTGAATCAACATTGTCTTGGATGCCTGACTGTCGCTTCATTTACTGAAATATGGTTGCTTGCTGGGATTTTGAAAAAAAGCACTTCTTTCGCATTTATAGCATTTTAACTAAAAAAAATTGAGAAACATTTCCTTATTTTTATTAAAAATTGAATTAACTTAGTGGCAAATTAAATAAAATATGTAAATTTTTAAGATGATAAATTATTTAGTTAATTAAGTTGAACCTGAAGTATATTAACGTAATTTTAATTTTGCGCCCTACAGTTTTAAGGAAATCTCATTTGATAAAAATGAATTGCAGTAAATAATGATTAATTAGTCAACTTATCTATATAAAACCTAATATATATAAATGTTTCTAGTATAATTTAACTGAAAACTATTAATTTAAACACAAAAAACAACTACTAATTCTTTTAAGCTTTCACTAAACTTAACTAAACTTTCTTTTAAGCAAATTGTGGTCTTTGTTATAGTATATTTATCAGTAAAAGTATTTGTTACTTAAATACCTAAAATTACAATAAAATTATGTGAGCTTCAAACTAATATACGCATATAACAGTTTAAATTGCATGAAATTTGATGTTAAACAAGAAAAACAGAGAAATAAAGTACAAAAGTATCTCTATTCAAAATATATTTTAAGCTTCACCATTACGTACATTAAGGATATACATTGAAATTGATATAATTCTTAAATTATTATTTTAGAAACAAGCTTTAATATGAATTTTTGAGTTATAATTTGTAATTATGCTTCCTATAATAGTAATAGCCATATCAAATATCACATGTCAGAATATTTGCGTCAGCAATATTGTTTAGAATAATACTTACAATATCAAGTTTTAAGTAAAACCATGACTTTAGAAATCATACATTTTATTTTGCTTTTCAACAATTTGTTCTTAAAAACTATAATTCATATATTTTAAATTAAAAGTTCTTGTGCGAATTGCAATTGAATAATAAACATCTTTGTTTATGGATCTTTTGATATTGTAGTTTATAATATTATTTCAAAAATAATTTATGACTTCAATACACAACTCTATATAATGCAAGTTCGTTTTTTAATAGTTCATTGTATACGTGAAAGAATGTTAGTTTAGATTTAAATGGCAGATAATATGAATTTTATTATTTTATCATAAACATGAATTTTATAAATTTTCATTTCACCTTTTTAGGAAAGTCAGTCGCTAAATTTATTTGCTCTAAAAATATATCACAGTTACTGTTTGTTAAGAAAAAATAAACATATTAATAAATCATCTTTAAATACTTGTTATTTGATGATTGATTATATGTGTGGTTTTCAATTTTTATTGTTCTTGTAATACTTTAAGTTGTAGATATAAACACATAACTTTAAAATTTTAGGTCATTTTAATAGATACTTTCAGAAAGGGGCTTAAATAACAATTCTTATGAATAGTTAAATAATAAATTCATAATGTCGAAATTATTACAAATTTTGCATATAAGTTTTTAATATTCTTACTTCCTTTTACTTATTTTTATTTTCAGCTCATCTGAGTAGCATATTTATTATTATTTTGTGTTTACATTTTCTTAAAGTTGGAGGCACTACATTTAATATACCTTATAAAATACTTAGATGTAACCAAATTTTCTAAAAATTTCTAAAACAGCATATATTTTTAATGTACCTAGGATGTTTTTAGTATGCGATTGATGAAAGTTTCACTTCTTTTACTTATCAAAATTTAACAACGGAAATTTGCCTGATTATAAATATTATTTCGTTCCAAATTTCTTAGTGCTAATACTTTGGGTGAATTCTCTACAAATATGAAAACTTGAAACGAATAAATAAATACTATCAATTCTGCTACCAGATCGGCTTTTGTTTTTTTCAAATATGTTTTACATGTTTGAATTGATGTAATGAAGTATCTAAGAGACATAATTTATCTATTAGTTATATATAAGCATGTTTTATAAGAATATATAAATTAAAATTTGTGGCAAATGAAAGTGTAATTGTAATATTTAAATGTAATAACATACAGTTGATTTCATGTCAAAAATGGGAAATGGTAATTTCTCCCCAAATAATCTACAGACCCCAAATAATCCATAAATAGAATAAATTTTTAATATGTAAGTATATTTTGCTATTTTATTAATTTAATTTTAGCAATTGTGCTCTGTTTTGCTTAAATTTATTTTTTTAATTTTGTACAGTTTAAACAGTGTGGAAATTAAGAAAGTATTTATATAAATTAATTTCAAATCAATCAATAAAATTCTTTCAATATTTAATAAATAACTTAATATTTACCTTTATTAATACTCAAATTGATTTATACTTAAATACTGAATGGCCTGTGAAATGCTTACGTATTTAAGCAATTTTAAAATTTCAAATATTTAAAAAGGTAAATATTATATTTCTAAATCACAAATATGCACTTTTACGGAAAAGAAATTAAATGAATATATTTTGTCTTATAAAGAAAATATACCAATGAAAAATTGTTGTTACTATCATGCAAAATAATATCGTGATATAAAATGTTTGTTCTAAACTACGACAAAAACATTTTTTAACGACTTTAGTCTATATATTTCATTCAGAGACTTGCTTTAAAACATATATTTATGCTGTAATTCTATCATATCAATGGAAAACATTAGCAATAAGAATAGTAACATACACTCGAAAGATGCTGAAAATTATATCTTATGATCAAAAAATATATACTTACTGTAAATTTCTTTCATTGTCGGGGAGATATAATATATTGTTATTTTAAGGCAGTTTTTTATACATTTTTTTCAATATTGAAAATAAAAATTTGATGGTCTTAAGAGCTATAAAATATTGGATAATATATAATTCTTCGATTAAAATTGAGTGCATTTTTTTCATAAATTTTGTCAATTCAATAAACTTAAACTTATAATATTATTTTTAAGCATAATGCACATAAAATATAATGGATATAACCATTCATGTAATTAATGAAAAGTGTGTTTACCGTGTTAATATTGAACATAAGAAAATGTATTTTTTCATTACAATTACTAAGAAGCAGTATATTTCAAACATATCATTATTTACATGTCAGGGATACTTTTTTATAATTTTAGCATTTGATATAATGTATCATAAATCATACTTTATATAAATTATAAAATTTTCTTAAGATTCTTATTCACAAAATTTGGGGAAATAATTTGGCAATGCATTGCTTACTATTATCTCATTAAATACTGAAGATTTATTATTTGATTCTTCATAAAAAAATGGGGAGTAAATGAATAATTTATATTTTATTTTGATATAGTCTATAACTAACTGTATTTGAGTTCTGATCGAATAATAATCTTTAAGAAATTCATTTTGAAAAAAGCTTGATGTTTGCCTTCTAAAAGTAATTTGAGAATTTAATAAAATCTTTAATAAAATTTATTTATTAATATGAGACAAATTTCAGCTTCCTAATAGGAAAGTTTGAAACATTTAAGGATTTATTAAACATTTATGTACAAATTTAATTTATCCTACTTTATTTTTATAACCAAACAATAATATTTACTGGAAGTTTATGGAATTTGTACAGAAACTGCTGAAATGATATTAAGCACACTTTTTTGAAAACATGATTTTATTGATTATTTAACAAAATTTTTACAAGTAATTGACTAAAATATAAGTGTTGAAAAATATTCAATTGTTCTTATAAAAGTTTAAAATGGCATTTCAATTTTCAAGTATCATCAGAAATAGTGCCAACTTTACTTAAATAATATATTTTATCGTAATTGTTTATTATTTCCATATAAATGAACTTATGAGAATGATAAGTCTTACGTAACATATTTTACGTTTATTACCTTATTTATATTCTTAATTAGATTTTAAATATCTTATAATTGTATTTCATGATTCATTTGGAACTATTTTGAATTAAATACATTTTACAACTTGCAATATTTAATAGAAATTATTACATGTAACAAAGTTTAAGAAACAGGTATTGAAAATATTTTAAATTTATACTAAACTATATGCTAAATTTAATAAAAATGAAATTGTAGAGCAAAATACGAATGTCAAAAATTGCTACTAAATTGTTGCTGGAAAATTTCATTTCTATGCATTTTAATATAAAATAACTTTATAACATTTCATCATAAATATATTATAAACTGTAATGATGTATATTAAACAAGTTAAAGTATAAAACGTGCTACATTTAAAACAATTTTTTAACTTAATTTTAAGAATAGACTGTAGTAAAATTA
>JAPDSC010093593.1:0-11339 GCA_026290005.1 Latrodectus geometricus | reverse complement strand
AAAATTAATCAAATTTCTATTTTATAAAATATAAATTTTGAAATAATTTTTTTAAATTTTAAAAAATAAGGAAATTTTAATTCACTATTAATAATTTTATGTTTTCATTATTAATATTGACATTAAAATTGGTTTTGTTATACATAAAATTGTGTTTTTTCATTTGAAAAAATATTTTCATATAATTTAATTAAAACAAAATCTTTGAAACTATTTTTTATCAAATAATTTAGTACCGGATAAAATTATATAATGACTAGTATTTATACTTAAAATACAAAATTCCATTGCTGTAATACGAAGAATTCTACCTTAAAAATAAGCCAAAAATCAAATTCATTAGAAATACTGTGTAGTTATGCAAAAACCAATTTTTACTTGTTTTTTCATTATCTGTAGCTTGGGAGCTAAATTATCCCAGTATAAATATTAATAATACATCTATTTGTGTTAAACTTCTGTTGCATTCCATATGAAGTCAAAATTAATTATCATAAAATGTCACTGAATTCAAACATATTTCAAAGTTTCTTTCTTGTCAAAATGAGTAGCAAGAATCTATAATATCAATACTAAAATTAATTACATTTTAGGTTATAAAAATGCACTGAAACGTTCGGGTTCCTGATAACTCGTTACAACATTATAAGAGGTAGAAGCGAATTTTTGCTCTGCCTTGTATTCGAAACATATATTCCCTGTTCATACGACCATTGATCATTATTATTGATTAATTACAATCATCAGTCACTAAATCAAAATGACTTTACTCTGAGAATCAAACATAAAACATTTTTTTCTTTTTATGACTAATGATTCATGCTAATTTGTAACTCTAAGTTTTAACATTTTGGATAATATATCTCAAATTTGAAAATATATATCTTTAGCAGACTGGAATCATAAGGATTCCTCAACTAAAAATAATACAATTAATAAAAGTAAAAATGAATGACAACTGTTAGAAAACAACTATAAATTTGCAATTTACAGAAAATTATAGGAACTTTCTAAGTCTACTACCTTTCTAAGTCAAATAGTTATATTGTGATGAAGTAATTTTCTTCAAAATCAATACACAATTATTTTTTTATTTAATTCAAGTCAATTAAATTTACTTTCCCTTGATACTAATTTAATTCAAAATTAACAAAATTTGATTTTTTTTTTTTTTTTTATCAGAGACAACAATGTTCTCGAAATTATTTTATTAGTAAATACCCAATTCAAATTCTTTATTCTGAACTTAAAATCCAAATTTTTGATTAATGCTGTTTTCAAAAGTTTGATTTCTTAAAAAGTTAATTTAGTGTTGTTTATAAAACTACTTCTGAGAATTACATTTACTTTTAGGAGTCTTAAAATGATATTAATTTTCTAAAATGAGTTTTGAGCTATATACATAAAAAAATTACATAAGACACACATTATTTTTCACTAGTACTTAGATTTCAAATTATATTTTACATGCTATTATAATTATGTAATAAACACTACATTTTAATTTAAAATAAAACTTGATAAATTTCCCTCTTAGAAATTAATTACAATGATTAGTTTGAAATACAAATGTATATAACTTACTGAAACCAGTTGGAAAATTTATCTTATATACTGCAAAAACTATTTACCTTATATCCGATGATATGTAACATAAAATAATAAAATTCTTAATTATGAACAGTTCCAAATTTGCTTACAAAAAAGCATAAAGATGGCGCCCGCTTTAAGAGAATCTTCCAAATGATGCTATAAACCAGAAACTCTAATGTATTTTAAGATTTTCGGTAGTTTAGTATCTTGCGTGTATCACAAATTATACTGAACACAGAAAAATATATAAAATATTATAGTTTCATCAAGATATTCACTTGTGCTTGTACATTCTTTTGTTGATACTACTGAAACGAATCTCCAAGTTTAATTCTCAGCTAATGAAGAATATACACTGAGGTAGAATATACACACTACGAGTTATAAGCATCACATAATAATTACTATTTTAAGTAGAAACAAATTCCTTCTAAAATTTGATATATTTTACATAAATACTCTTTTAATCAAAAAGTGTTTTTCATTAAAGCAATAAATCTATTAATTTAATGAATAAGTAATTTAACATCAAAAACTAAATAGTATTTCATTAATAAATAAAATGTATTATTAAAATTATTATAATATAATAATTATATTTATTATATAAATTGTTTTATATAATAAATAAAAGAAAGTTTTCAAAGTCTATAAAGATTAACTAGTTAACATAGTTACATGCTTAATTCATCTGCTTGAAAAGAGTAAAAGATTTGTAAGATATTTAATGCGTTTAAAAGCAAATTATATAAGAGAAAGTACTTTTTCCAATTAAACATAAAAAACTGCATACTAATAATTGAACATATTTTTATAGTGATATGTGAATGTATACACATACATATATGTAAATACATACATGTTAATATATATATGTATATATATTCCAAAAATCATTTCATTTTAAAACATTTCAAATATTCGTTAAAAAGAAAAATATTTAACTGTGAAAAAATAATTCGATGAATAGATGTTATCTTGATTTTTTAAAAATTATGGGTAATGAAGTAAGCATTGAATATATTATGATCTGTACTATATAATATATATTAACCATGCAATAAATCTTATGAAGAAAAAGATTATTTTCAAAGTTTACATTTCTCATTTAGTTGAAGATTTTAAAAATGAGTAAAATATAAGTTAAAAAGTACAATTTAATGTCTACGAGTAAATTACTAATAGCCTTCATAATTTATCCTCTGTTAAATTTCTTACTTCGGGAATATCTGCCTATTTTTAAATTCATTTTGATTTCATACACAAACTTAAAATTAAATGACAATATTTCAAAACATTTTGACTAATATTCTTTGTATCTTACTATAAAAATTGGCATAAAAGTGTGATTAATAATAAATGTGCAATAAATGCACAAAAATTATCCACCAACATAGTAAAAAGTACTTTATATACACACCTCAAGAGTATTTTGTAGACTTGTTGGTATATCAAGATTTGTTTACGGATAGTAAACGAATCCGCAGTCAAAATATTTATTAGAATACAAAACGTTATTACAAATATCCAACTTATCCAACTACCTAATAAATACCTAAAAATTTAAGAACTGTCTTTAACTTTAAATTTAACAAGTATTTCTCAAAAAGTACTTCTTAACTATTCGTCTAATGATTTGTAATATGCATATCTGATTCATTGCTATGGTGATAATTAACCAAAATTTTACTATCAAAAACATAATGAGTTAGCTTCAAATAATTTCTTAATAAAACTTTTATCATCTTTCAGAAAATGTTTCGTTCACTTTTTACTTAGATCATTAACGGAATATGCATGCGAATATGCCGTCAAAATATTTTGCAAAATTATCAAAAAAATCATGATTTTTCATACGTTAAGTAATAATTACATTGAACAATTTAACATTGCATAATTTTTAATTCCTTATAGCCGATTGCATTTTTTATGATCAATGTCTGAGCTAAACTTCAATAGAATTATTTTTTATTTTTATAAATCTTTGCAGTCATACCATCCTGTCCATTTTTACATTTATTTAATGCCAATTTCCATCGCTTTTTAAATGGAACATATTTTTCCTTTATTTAAGAACAATTTGCAGTGATATATTAAAAACGCTAGTTTACTTCTTCGTCTCGATATAGTTAGAAATTAAGTTTCATGAAGCATCTTTTCATGGCATATGCTATCTTTTTTATACCTATTAAAGCAAGAAAATCGAGAATGTGAGAAAATGAAAGGCTGAAATATGCTTGTAATCTATTTTAGAGATATTCACACGAAATTACAGTGACACAAGATCTCATGTATTATCACAAATTTAGCTCAATTCAACACCAAAATTACATATTTAACTTCTTGTTCAAACCAAGCAAAAATATTTAATACTCAACAAAGCTATTCAAATTCCATTTCTCTTCCCCTGTGGGAAACATGCTTTGTTAATAATGAAGACGCAACTCTCTAAAAACTTTCAACATCATAAATTCTTATCGTTATATTTTTCTCATCCCATGAGAAAATTCATGAGCTACTTAACTGATCTTCATTTTTTTTATTCTTGCCATTTTTGTAAAATTTCGTATTTATTTTTATAATATTTGGAACGCTCAATATTTTTTACAAATTTTAATTTTAAAATCTTATTTTAATGAGAAATATAAACTATTTTATTTGGGTTATATTCTTTGTATGTACTGATTGAGATGAAAATATAAATTTGGGTTTACAATTGATTGAATGATAAATAAGCTCCAATTATGCCAAAGTTAATTAAATTTTTTGGAACTTGGAAAGTATATATTTCATTTTATTCTTTTATATTTTTCCTGTCATTAAATCTTTCAACAGCTTCCACTGAAATTGCCTCAAATAACTGAAAGTCACCACTGAAAACTATAATTCCTATCTATGATTATATAAGAGTAAATTAAATACGTAACTAAAGTTTTTTTTTAATTCTACAGTGTTTCGTATAGTTTCGATAATTTGAAGCGTATTGTATTAATTTCGCTTCGAATAGAGCTAAAATGAGAGACCAATTAAATTTTCTAAAAAGGCAAATAGTGAGAACTTGTTTGATTGCAACATTGTTCACAACATCTCTGTTGAAAGTATGAATAAACACCATGTTGGAATCATAACAGCATACAACTATCATGACAAAATAACATCGGCGAGACAAAATTGTGAATGGAAAACTAAACTCCTTGTGAAACGGATAATAAAGAATATTGTGCTAATCAAAAAGAATTCCATGAGGACAAAAGCGACTACTGAATTGAATATATTCTGAGTTATTAAAATACCTGTATTACAATTGCAAAACTCCTGATATTAGATGTAAATCTGGAAAGATGAATACAGATTTACAGATATTACATAAAATCTAGATTGTGAATTCATGAAATTTCGACATGATTTCTAATGAATTCAGTGTTTGCTTATTCCCCACTACTGTACGGGCTTACTTGTGACGAATTCCCAAAGAGGATTACAATTTTTGAGAAGAAGTGAGATTCAATTATCTTCTTCCTGGATATCTCCAGAAGTAGTTTCTGCAAGAAAAACGGTACAACACTCCATTTACTACCATACAAAAATTGCATATTTTTAAATTCAAGGAAGTTTTTTTAAAAAATTTAACTACAAAAGGTATTGTAATTAGTGCTGTAATTCTTTTGTATAGGTTTTACATTATTTTGGACATATCCTATACACAATTTACTCTTTTTATCTCAGCAAACATTTTATTCAGAGAATAACAAAACACTCTTTTAAGTAATTCTGATCTAAAGTTCTTATAAATTATACATATAGGTATCATTGACATTAATACTATGTCAGAAGAAAATAAAGATGGGATACTTCCATTCAAACATACCGCTACATGTGTACATGCAGAAAGAAAGAAAATATGATCCTGCTGTTTAATATAGATTGATATAGAGTTTACAATATTAAGATTCAAAGAGCATAACCCCAAGATAGGCCAAAGTAAGGCAAGGCTATGATATCCTTGTAAATATCTGCCTGCATGAGAGTAAGCATTATGTTTCATCGAAATAAATTTCAACTAAAACATTTATTATAAACGGTTTATTTTACCAACATTTAATTAACTCACAATAAAAGTAATTCTACCCACAAACAAAGTTGAAAAATAACAACATATGTATAGTTAATTAATCAATTATTCGTAATTATGAAAATAGACATGTGTGTGTTTTGACAGTTACTTCTAAATTTAAAATCCCACCACAATATGCAATTTTATCACCTATAAATACATTTAATTAGATGCAATCTTATTATTTGCAACTTATTCTGATTAAGACATATTTCTGGGACAATTTTTTTAATTATTAAATTTATTTAAGAAAAATGACAAAGTAATTAATAAAATATCGATATTTAGCATTCGATTGTCATTTTCAAACTTTGAATTCTTCAAATTTATTAAAACTTATCTTCTTAAAAATAACAAGATTTAAAAGCAGTAGAGTAAAGTTCATATATTTTCATTATTTAAAATGATATTTTTCGTAATATAAAGGATTTTAAAGCATAAATTATGGAGCATCATTCTTATCTATCTTCTTTCGAATTCATCTTATCAACAAATTAGGAACTGACTGCCATCTATTGGATACATTATAAACTAAATGATTTTCTAAATCCCAGTTTTGATTTTTAAAGCTCGGTCTCAGTAATTTCAAAATAATTGCTTTTTTGTTATAACATAACAAACATAATTTAATGAGATTATTTTTAAACTTCGACTTTGAAATTTACATTCATAAAATTAAAAAATGTAAAATGTGTATGTTAGTAAATATTTAAATTTTAATTTAGCTTTGAAAATAGTGTTACGAATAATTCAGCCTTGATTCATAGTCCTTTATTATTTTTATTTTTATTTTAAACTTTAGAAAATTGTATCAATATAAGAAATTAAATATATGGGCTATTTTAATGAATATATTACAAGAACGGCTTTCAGAAAAAAATTTTTTAATATTTCAAGCAATGTAGATTTTATTTTGTTAATTGAAGGCATAAAACATATACAAGATTAAATTACTTAAATTTAATTCAATTCAAGAATGCATGTTCGCCTAACAGTATTAAATTGCTTCTACATAAAAAAGATGTAAAATACAATTATTTTAAGATAACATTATTTAATTATTTCTTTATTATCTATACGTTATTTTATTGATTCAAGAACAAATTTATAATCAAAAATACTTTTTCTGAACAATATATTTACGAATTTTCATTTTCATTCAAAATACATTGTTATAATTTTTTTATGACCGATAAGAATATAAATTACCTATATTTAAAGTACTAAAAAATAATAAGAAAATGTTTAGAAAATCATAATTTCTCGAAACGCAATAATTATTTGTTTCATATAATAATTTTTATCCACAATCATAATCAATACTTAATTTAGCATACCATTTTTATTACAAAAAATATTATTCAAGCACACACTCACATATTTTTCTATAAAAATGTAAACTGTAATTTATGATTAAGATATTTAATTGTAAATATCTCTTTTAGTTTTGCTTAAAAATTTTGAAATAAAACTTTACTTAATAACTAAAACTATTAACAATGAACACTTTTAAAATTTTTCATTTTATTTTTCTTACATTGAACATATTAATACTACTCCATAAGTATTAACTTCAAAAATATTTACATATGTAAATATACAATATATGAGTAAACTTGTCTTTGTCTTCAAATTTCATTTAATATCAAAATTTTATAACTTCTCTTTTAATTTTTGGAATAAAGATTCAATTTTGATCTGGGTAATACAGTTTAAGAGATGCAAATATTACATCGTATTAGTTGTAAGTATACATAACACAATAAACGTAAAAACATGCGTCGATAAATTTGCACAAAAAACGGTATATCGAAGTTTTGAGAGTAACAATAATTTTTTCGTACTACATAAAAAATAAATTTTCATTCAAAATATTTCTGAAATGTCAAGATTACACTTTATTCAATACTCATTGAGAGGATCTATAATCAATTCTATGTATCATAAGTACTTTTGATGCTCCTTGCTAGATTGGATGTTTTAAGTAGATCTTACCTAAATTTATAATTAGATCTTATAAAATATATTTTATTTCCATCGTTATTGCCAGAGAACCAATATGTTGAAACCATTTCACTATTTTTTAATTTGACTCTACGGATTGATTTTATTATTTTAGGCTTTAAAAAGGATTTTCCTATCGGTTATTATTTATACATCATTTCACTGTCTTAGAACTTGAACTGCAAAAGCAATATTCCTCATCACGTGGTGAAAGTAACTCATTAAATTGACTATGTGACAGATTTCTCATTTTTCTTAAATATATAAGATTATCGCAGATAAAATTATTTTTGAATGATTTGTTGACTTAAAGTTGATAAAAAGATAAAAGTAATAGTTTCTTTACAATTATTAGAAATATTATTGACTTATAGTAAATGTTTTTGTGAGTTTATTTTTCTGATAATAGTTAATATATTAATGTCATATATAGTTAAAGTTAAATTTTCCTTTAGAAACATTATATTATATATTTATTATTTATTATTGTTATTTATAAATCAAGATAAATATGATTTCTTTAACATGACACCGAATAGTTTTTATCATTTAACAATATAACTAGTCATACTTACTAAAGTCTCATTTAACAGTATAAACAGTATTATTCTGAAGTGAATAAATATTTTTCACTATTCGAGTACATTGAACTGCGATGGGGTAATTGGAAAAGGAGTTTCTCTCGTTATCAAAAGATAGTGATTACAATTCCCAACTTAAACAAAATCCCGTCATGTTCACTGAAGAAAAGTGAGGACGTTAAACAGTTCGTGGTCCTCCAGTTGAAAAGATATTTTTGGCAAGGCAGGCCTTATGTTTCTTCTGCTTTTTATTTGCTTCTAAATTACAAATATCTGGAAATTTTTAATTCTTTTTCTTGAATCAATACTAAAAATATTTTCTTGTATCAATGTGAGCATTAAGCATGTAGTTAGCTTAAAACTCCAAAAATGAACATCAGTTCTTAATTACTACAAAATTCATAGAATTATAAATTACAGAAATACTAGTCTTTAAAATAAAATATTTAAAAATTTGAAAAACAATTTCAAATTTGTAAAAAATTGAGAAATTATTCTTTGATAAAGCTATAGAAATTTTGTAATTTTATTTTAAAATACTCTTATTTTTATATTAGTCTTTTGCAAATGATTTGTATCTACTTAAGAGGAAGTTCAGCTAGTTACTTATATTAACAGAAACATAATCCCGTCTAATAAGTAAATGTTATTTGTCATTTAAAATACTTATATCAATGTGTGAAATCATCTAATGATTTCATTCGGGAATACAAACACATTTTTTAAAATATTTAACTCTAAATTTTGTTTGAAACAGAAATATTTTTTATTTGATATCATAAAAATAATTTATGGTATCACATAAATTAAAAGTATAGAATTTCACTCTACGCGAAATGTATAAAATCAATACTTTTGCATTGTATTTCAAAGAAATTACAAATTTAAAATAACTGATAAATTAAAAAACATCTTCATTTAGTTTGAAAATATAAATTGTGATATACTGCAAAAATCCGTTTCAATTCACTTCAAATATAATTTTAATGCTTAAGTCTTTATTGAATGACTATTTTGTGCAAAATGAATTTATTACTTAAATTTAAAACATATTTTTGTTACATAAATGTTTCTATCATTTATTCCTCATAGTTCAACAAAATATTATTCTTTTCTATTGTAAATTGAATTTTTGATGAACCATACAAATTAAAAACAAGATTTCTAAATAATAAAAAATATTTTCATTTCAAAATAATGATGCTAAATTTCCAAACAGTATCCAAAACCTTTTTCTTCCAATGTATAGTAATATACTTCCATCCAACAGTCTTTAAAAATAACTTCATTTACTTTACTATTTAAAGAAATTTTAATAATACGAAAATTTTAAAACTTTTTAATAATCATAAAATGGTTCGAAAGTATATTAATATTTCAATTCTCTAAATATTATAACTTTATCATATGAACATTCTGATTCGATTACTAAAATTCTGCTATGAAGATATTATTTTTAATAAAAAATATCACTGTTAAGAGGGTTTACGCTTAATTTTTTTCATGAACTTTTCTCATTTAAAGTAATACTTATAACAATATTCAAAATCTCTACAGCGATTCGTACTTATAAAACCTTTAAAATAACTCTAATGATCGGGACTGTTCCTCTATAAATGTAAGAGGAAAAGAAGTTCTACAGTCAATACACGATTCAGGAGTTTGATTCTTAAAGACGGTTCTCATACATTCATCTCTAGCAGCTACGGTACCACCGATGCTCTAGATATAGCTTTTACGAGCTCAAATAGCTTTCTCCACTGCACTTGGAATGTTTTAGACACTACTGGAAGTGATCATTTACCAGTCTTTATTGAATGTACACCGGTAGTGGAATCTATATTGAGAAACCGGTAAATAACTTGTCCTTTTCCCTTCTCAACCCTGACTTCACCTGAAGACTGATGAGTCTTCAAATGTGAGTTAATTGCAGTTGAGCATGGTCTTGAAGCTATTCTGAATTAAAATTACTTCGGAGACCTCTGGTTACTTTCAAACAGCCGCTTCTCTCTAGAACACCTCTACAGTTGGATCACTTTTGGAGATAAAACAAGTATTTCCATTCTTCAGAAGATCAGGCTTATATCTGAGTCCCACGATGTTCATTTTCAGTGTACCCCCTCACATGTCGATATATTTGGCAATGAGCGCGCAGATAACTTGGCCAAAGAGGGCTGCAGAAACTTTAATTCATCTCCCTAAGCCCTTACCTATCTTGAACATCAATCTTTTGTCAACGGTGAAATTTCAAAAGAGTGGAAGATCCCTCCATGTCACCATTGGTATGCGGGGAAAGAGCCAGGCTCTTTCTTCAATCTTAAGTGTAACAGAGCCTCACAAACTGCTATTTCAAGGTTAGCAAGTGGACACATTAAAAACCTGACTTTTGTTGAGAATCGTAAGATTTACGCCATTTGCTCCATGTTATACTCAGCAGGCTTGTGCAGAGCACATAATTGACTGCCTGAAGCTCTCAAGAGAAGAGATTTACTCTCCCCCCCCATTTCTTGTCCTTTGTGTCAGTGGTCTTTTGGATCTTGTCTGACATCATCAGACAGCTGGAGGACTAGAAATAACAACAACAAAGAAACTTCTTCAATATCTTCCATGAGTGATAAAATATCTGAAATGCAATAGTTAAATTCAAGTAATCAATATCAAATATTCTATTATTAAAAATGCCCTAATTCGCAAAATTTGCTTTTCATACATATTATTTTAAAAATATGAGTTTCACGCAGAATAAGTGACCTTTTTTAATTAATGCATGCATCGCACTATAATTGTTTCTTCTTTCACTTGAGACTTTGTTTATTTATATTACTCAATATTTATATGCTTTCTTCACAAATGTTATTTATTACAAAAAATTTCAGAAACAATTTATTTGGAAAAAATTACGTCGATTTGAAATATTATCCCCTTCCTAACACAAATGTAATCCTTCTAAAACTTTGATCACGTCACTTATTAAAAAAATTAAATCTCTTAAGAAATTCGATTTTTTTAAATGAAATAAATTGTGCAAAACATATTGTTAAATTCTC